>PVKP010001520.1:0-144081 GCA_004027715.1 Plecturocebus donacophilus | reverse complement strand
TTGTTTTTTTTTTGACAGAGTCTTGCTCTGTTGCCCAAGGCTGGAGTGCAGTGATGGGATCTCAGCTCACTGCAACCTCTGCCTCCCAGGTTCAAGCGATTCTCCTGCCTCAGCCTCCTGAGTAGCTGGGACTACTGGTACATGCTGCGATGTCTAGCTATTTTTTTGTATTTTAGTAGAGATGGAGTTTCATCGTGTTGACCAGGCTGGTCTCGAACTCCTGAGCTCAGGCATTCCGCCCGCCTTGGCCTCTCAAAGTGCCAAGCTGATTCTTTTGCTGTCAAAAGAAGATGCAGCCATTATTGATGTCAGAGTACGACACATCCTTTGTGGAGTGTTCTTTTCTGGGTGATGAGATCTTTTTGGTTGTTATGTTTGTATTGCAGCTGAAATGCCCACTATCTCCAGTTTAATTACTCATGGGAAAAAAATGAATAAAAAATATTGACTGTGTATTAGTGGCCCAAGGGAAATCTGAAAACTCTTTTGACTCCTACAATGAAAATCTCTTCCAGTTTTTAACTTCTTATTATTTAAATAGCAATTGATTTGTTTGATATCTTATATTTTCTCTCGGCAAAGAGTAAATTAACAGGCACTTATGAAGAAAATCATGCACATAGATCATTATTTATTTGAGTTGAGATTGATGCGTAGGAAGCATTATCCAGCTGAGTACACCTATGTAGAAATGTTGATGTAAGAAAAAATAATAAGCAAAACTAGATTTCCTTAAAAATATGTGGAATTTTATTGTACAGCAAACATTTTTGTTAACTCTACCTTACCGTAGTTCATAAATCCTATGATTTAAAGAAAAAAAATCGGTCATAAAGGGAAGGAAAGTATAGTTATATATAAGCCTTGTCTCTTTAACACATTTATGAATTAAAACAATCCCTTTGAACATAAAAGTCTACTGAAGAATCTCCTCAAAGTGTGTAATTGGAACATATTCTTAAATTTATAACAGGAAATAAAATAGCTTGAGGAAGGCAAAGAACCCCAGACAGCATCCCTTCACAGCAACAGAAGAAGCCTCGTCAGCAGCCCAATATTTAAAAATTAAAATCTCCACTGGAGCCAGGGGCTACGCTCACAAAATAACCAATAAAAGGCAGTTGTTAACTGCTGGGAAAAGAAATTGCTGAGGGAAGCATGTGACAAAGGCAATTAAAAACTTTCTTTTTCTAACCACAAAATGTCCTGCCCCGGAAAAAAATGTAGGGAAGATAGTAGAAAAGATTGCCCTGGTAAATGACTTTTTTCTTTCTCTGACATCACTGTGAAAAACCTTTCCTTTTTTCCTAGGGACATATTTATGTTTGCAGTGCTTTAAAGCTTGACTCGAATGTAGCTGCTAACAAAGCATATCTTTGCCTCCCAAGCTCTCATGAACTCTCTCGTCTTCTAATTGCCCAGTGAAAGTGCAGCATCAAGATGCTTGGGCAACAGCTAATCGTTCATAAGTGCTGGAAGCAGGAGAGCATTTACAGAATGAACGGCAATCAAATATGGTAAGCAGATGGCTGCTCCACATTGTGAGGGCTACCACCGAAGACTCCCTTCATTTAGGATGTGCCAAAAAGCAACGGATGGCTCTATTAACACAATTTGTTTTATTAGTTCAATGGTTTTGTATATTTAACTGAAATTTTAAAAAGCTCGTACAGGCACATTTTTATCCTCTAGCAATCAGTCTTCCCAATCAAAGATCTTTAATACTGACTGCATCTCAGGTTCCTTTGTCATTCTCAGAAAGTAATCCACTGTATGACTGAGTCTTAAAGGATTCATATCGGTAAATGAGTGCTTGTAATAGGGGAAAGGGAGCCACATTCCATAAAGTTATTGTTTTGAAAGTTTTTGCTCTTTAAGAATTTGAATAATCTTGTGAAGTCACAACCACAAAGGTATACTCTACAAGAAAGATAAGTTTTCTTGCTTTATTTAATAAAGTAAGCATTTAAAAAATACAGCATTATTAAAATTATGAGGTTTTGTATTTTCTCTATGATTTTCTATAGCAACTTATGTGTGGTGGTTGAAAATGATCTGTTGCTATCTTGACAACCTGCAGCAAAGTGCATCACTACATATTTGTTAACTGACACAGAAAAAGTAGAACCTTTAAGCAAGCTTAAGAAATACTCTATTCTGTAATAGTCTCGTGGGTAAGAGTGGAGACAGAAACTTAAATAAATAATATTAGCATTGAATACATTCTTTCTTAGGCCTAGAATTTGTAATTATTAAAAAATATATTTAATATTTCTGGTAAAAAAATTCAAATTATTAGATTCATCACTCTTTTAGCTTTTATTATAATTCATAGGAAGAGTTCTCTGACTATGTGACTGACTCTTTAAAGGAAAATAGAGATAAACGAAATGTTATTTTTTTGTTTGTGGCGCTTTCAAGGTCTCATCTTTATAGCAGTTTAAGGAGTTAAATTGTTAAAAAATAATATGGGTGGTATAATCAGTAGGCATTCTTTTGGAAATTTCCTCTATAGAAAAGAAGTTTAATAATTTAGAGTATAAAAAGTAGTGCTGCATTTTGGAGAGGTGCACATTGATTCTAGCTTCCTATTGCAATTCCTAGACTTTGACCATAAATCTTAAAGAACACAAAACTGTTCTTTTCAGGTACACATTTGCATAGCTCCTTTCTTTTAACCTCTCATTTTCAGTCCTCAGATAGGTCATCAGTTTGCTAATTGCTCACCACAGCCTAGGTTTTAATCACCTGATCCATCAACTGGCCTTCTCACACTTTCTTTATTCGTCTTGTCAGTAAGTGACATTCTTGGTAATGAAAACAACAAATCTATTGATAGCATCCCTCCATGGAGTGGAAGGCATCCTACATTAGCTCTGTCTTGGAAACCAGTCTATTCTATTACAATTGACCTTCTCCTGCTGATTACCACACAAATCATAGTCCTTTACCCCGCTCCCCATCTATTAGAGTATTTCTCCTGCAGCCTTTCAGTGGCCTGACTGCAGTTGGTAATTGGATTCATGTTTGAAGCACAGCACTGTAAGGAAAAGCCTGGAATAATTCAAATGGAACACCCTGGCCTAAGGCTGAGACCATATGTTACACTCAGATTTGTGTCAGTGAAGCTTATTGCTTTAGCCACAAGAAAACCCACTCAAATGTCATAAAATTTTGTTTTATTTTAGTAGTTAATTTATTTAGAGATGTTAATATAATGCAATGTCCACAAAACTGTAATAGTAAAGGGAGAGAGAAATGACTTGACTTTGTAAAATAATTTTTTAAAAAGTGCTTGGTAAATTATCCTGCCTCTCCTCCTGAATCTCATACTTTGCCACAAGTAGCTTTGAATTATGTAATGTAAAAATTAGAGACCATCGAAAAGCCAACTATTTGGCAGCTAGCCTTCCTCCAGGACTTACCGCTCAGTATACATTTATAAGCATACCACTTTTGCATTACCTTTCAAATTAATGAGTTCTTTTTATTCTGTTATTAAAAGGGCAAATATTACCTTAATAAATTTAGTGACTCTAGTTAGTGATGAAATAGTGTACACACACACACATATATTCACATACTATTTATTTAATAGCCTGCCATTACTTTTAACAGCAAAAACCACAATTACTTTTGCATCAGCCTCGTAGAAATACATGTGAATGTGACTAAACTTCTTTAGTTTAGTGTGTCATTGATAAGTTTTTAATCATCTATCAATCCAACTTCCCTGCCCCGTCTCATGTTCCCTAATAAGTATTTTAAGAAAGATTTTTATAAAATCTGAAATGCTAAGAGAATTTGAGAGAGAGAGAGAAAGAGAAAACTACTCTCTGTAGAAAAAGCAGGTTTTTTTTAAAGTATCTAAATTATTCTTTCATGTAATTGGGCTATGATTCCATTATTAATATAAACCCTAGTGAGGTACATGAATTTATATGTATTACTCAATAATAACTGATCTATGAGTGGATTATTCAAATACCCACTGCATCTTGCGGTGAAATCCCCATGAAATATTCATCTGTCCCATTTTGCAGATAGACAAGTTGAATGATGTAAGCAAGGCTTTGAAATAACTCAATAAAAAGCTAGAAACATGAAATCCTATCTCTTCAGACATAACTATGAAGCACAGGTCCCATCTTGCCCTAAGTGTAGCCATGACAACAATTATCAATACCTTACAGATGGAGAGAAGTAAATGAACCATTTCTATTTATATATGACTTATAATTATTTTTGTACATATATTTGAATGTGCATATAACTGACTCTTAGGAAGTCAAAACATTTCAAACAAATAGTGATGTGAGTGTGTACAACTTCACAAAATTTTTAGCGCATATGTCTAGGTGCTAGAAATACGTGTAATTTTATAAGTATGCTCAAAAATGTAGCCACTACCTGCTACTCACTTCCATCTGAGAAATAGGCCGCATCAATTTTCAAAGTGATGAAGAGTTTCATTCTTTTTCTAAATTTCAGGTTTTCTGGCTTATAAAATAACATTTCATTCATAAGTTTTTAAGTGTCGGAACTTAAAAGGCTTCTGTTTCTAGGTTTGGCATCTAGAGAGTAAAACAAGTAGAAATTAATGAAAGTAACACTAATGAAAGACTAAATTAACGAGACATGGTTATCTCCAAGAGGACTTTTGAGGTAAGAATTGTCAGATAATTATAATACAAATCATTGCTCTCAGAACAGAAAGAGGCTACAATGTATGCTTCTAAAGTGACTATCAAGGACAAGAGATTGGAAATATTTACTTATTTTGAAATTAATTTATATATTTTCTGGTTAATTACTTTCATAAGACAAAAATACTGAGACAAATGATTTGTATCAGTGAAACTTGGTCACTTCATATTTATGTAATATATAAAATGCTTTCCTACTAGATCTTATAAAACTTTGTTTGGAGTAAATATGTGAAACTATATATATATATGTACATATATATACACATATGTGTATATATATGTTATATATACATATACATGCACATATATAGACACATATGTGTACATATATATGTTATATATATGTTATATATATGTATATATATAAAATATACACGTATATATAACATATATATGTTATATTTAACATATATATGTTATATTTACGTATATATGCTATATATACATATATGTGTTATATATATGTACACATATGCGTATATATGTGCATATATATAGTTTATATATATAGTTATATATATATAATATATATAGTTATATATATATAAACTATATATATGCACATATATACACATATGTGTACATATATATAGTTTATATATATAGTTTCTATATATATAGAAATATAGAAATATATATATATATTTCTATATATATAGAAATATATAGAAATGTGTACACATATATGTATATATATGTGCATATATATATAGAAACTATATAGTTTCACAGATTTCACTATATACAGAAACTATATATGTATATATGTGCACATATATAGTTTCACATATTTCGTATACATATATGTACACATATATTTGTAATTTTTCTTTCAAAATAACTAACATGACACAATCAGAATGAAAAGATATCTGTACTGGCCTCAATAAGAAGTACATGCTTTTCAGTTTCATGCATAACTTTATGATGTTATAATCAGATCATCACATTACTTTTTAAGTTCATTTTGTAACCAACATTCCCAGTTACTCCTCTATCATGATTTTAGGTATTCCAAATTTGTGTTAAATATAAAAAGCTCAATTTCTTAAAAATAAATTCAGTCAAATGGCAACTTAAATATACTTTCAATGAGCACATTTATTCCCTCTTTTGAACCAAAAGATATTTTAAACTACCAAAATCCTATATTTAATTTCACATATCTATTCCAAACTTGATGTTTTGTAGAATCTAGTGAGACAGCAGTTTTCATTTTTTTCTTTTAAAATTAAATGATGCTCATTCATCAAACTGTAAAGTAATATGAAAGTCTCAAATATGTGTTGGTCAGGACTTGAAATTCATAAACAAAGTTAGAGTGAATCTTTAATTTTCCAAAAATACATATATTGCCTGTGGCTGATTTCTTGACAAGTTAAAAACAAGTTAAGGGGAAAAAGCTTGCAACTGAAATTTGAGTATTCCTCAATACTATAAGCTTTGAGGAGCACTTAAAGATTTTGCTTCAAATGTCCAATAATGCTATTCTAAACAATATTGAAAAAATCTTGGCTAATTACTGTCAATACTTTCCACTATATGGAGAGTTTAAAATCTGTCTCTAATTCTTTTCTGGGCATCATACTTTACCAACAGTGCCAACTTCCTTTTTTGAAAATCTTCTATCTGTAAAAGTCTAGATTATTATTCTCATTTTCTCCATTATCCGAAATTCTTCTATTCAAAAACTTATCAAAATTCACAATGTCTTTTTTAGGGCTGAAATTCATAACAATCCTAAATAATTTAAAAATAATGGTCAGGAAAAGGTGAGATGTAATCTGATGAAGAACCCACAAGTTCTAACTAAAATAGACACCTCACTTGAGAATTTGGAGTTTTGATTTCCTGCCTCATTGTTTATACGTTCCCTGGACCTGTTACTTGATATATCTCTCCTTCAAGATACTCATCTGTTGAATGGTACAAAGAGGGAAAAGCATTATTTCACTAGAACAGTGTAAAAGTAATACAAGCAAGCTCTGTGAAACACAAAGATTTTTGTCTATCTTATGCTAACTGATAAGTAGGAATTGCTTGCTGATAAACAGTTATGCTTACTGATAAGCAGGAAAACAAAAAGATAGAAGTTTACAGTACCTATTTGAGACTGGAAAAACCTAAAATATCATTCACAAATTAGAGAAACTTCCTTAGGAAGTTTCAAACTTCCTTTGGAGAGGACACTAATTAGGTCATGCTCTGGAGACTTAAAGAAGTGAGCAACTACTGAGGAAAATACAAACAAAATACAGGCCTTACTTGAGAATACAAAGGTAAGCTATGATTTGCTTTGCACAATAAATATCTACATTGAGAAAATAAAGGGGAAAGCATAATGTAAGAGTTATCTTCACATACAGAGTCGGTTTGAATTCTCCATTACAATTGACCCAATATGCATTCAACACCATCTTAATAGCTCAAAATTCTACCATTATACTAAGCTCAACTAGCTGCAGCTTACTTAAATTGGAAGGAGAATATTCAGGAAGTAATAAACCATATCTGGAGAGATAGTCCCAAAAGTAAAAACCTACAACATGATAGTAGATATCACACACACATAGTGTGCTATTTGGTCATAGATTATTTCCTCAAATAGTGGCAATTCTACTCTAAATATGGTAAATACATATTATATATACTGTTAATTTTCATCATATATGTTTGCCCTTGAGAAGCAAAACTATGTCCAACAAAAACTACTTAGGGTGAATGCTAGGACAATAATCTTTTACAATTATTCAATAGATATTCATAGATGCTTTAGTATTACAACACTAAAATAAATGCCTTATTTTTCTGAGTAATACAACAATTACTGAACTCCCCATGAAAAAGTATTCTGTGTTGAATTCACATTTTAAATAAAAATATCCCATTTCCAAAACTTCCTATAATATTTTGGGATGCATTTTTTTAACTCTATAAAACTAGGAATAAGATTTTATCCACTTTAATTGGCTATTTACAATTAAGAATATAAACCCAACCAATCCAGATACAAGTTTTAAAATATGCATGTTCTCAAAAAAGACAAATGCCGGCTAGAAATACAGGACAGAGTTACCAAAAGAATTTCAGAGATCTGAGTTTAGTTTTACTTCATAATTAGTGATATTTTCCGATTTTAATGTAGACAAACTATTTTCATAGACTTTCAAGTGGGCAATGTAAAAGGTTTTAGAATAAAATCACAAAATCATAGTGCTTTACAAATCTTCAATGTTGTATCTGGTTTAGCCAAATGTCCTCTTTGGAGAAATGTGCACACACATGTATACTCATTCCTAGAATGATTTCATAACCTCATTTAATGAACATTCCAGTGTATACATTCCTCTCCAATAAGTAAATAAATAAATCAATATGACAAAGAGGTCAAACAGTGTTATTAAATTATCTGCCAGTTTGGTTGTATCTCTCCAAAGACCAAGTTGAATAACTCATGCTCTTTATCTTCTGGCAGAAATCCAAAAATGAAGGAAAGGGAAAGAATGCTCTTTGAAGAGTTAAGATAGGAGAATTACTGATGCAATAAATAGGTAGGTTGCCTAAAAGTTATGTTTGTCTCTACCTTTTGCAATAAGACCAATATTTATTAAAATATGTTTGTGGCTCTTCCAGTTTATACAAGGGTATCAAGGCTATAGTTTTATGTTCTTGACATATAAAAGATAGTAAAAATAAAAATATTTTTATAGTAGAGGAAATAAACATTTTCACTAAGCTAACTTAGACACATGGGGCTACTGTATAGCATGAATGGACATAAGAATTTGTGTTAAAGTTGAAACTGACAAAATTCAAAAACCAGGCTGTTTTTAATCTTTAACTATAAAATTAAGGAGCTATCATAATATCCAAGATTAAGTTGAATGTTGAAATTGTAAACAGGCTATGAACATATGTTGCAAATAAGTTATGAGAATAGAAAAAAAATACATAGTTCAATAAAGACACGAGTTAAAAAAAAAAAAAAAAGACCTGTGTCTATAAGCATATGCTTGGCAATGTGAGCTAGCTGATCACACTGGCTTCCTCAGGCTTTTAGGCACAAAGCTAGATGGCATTTTTCAGCCTCACATGCAGTTAGATGTAACTCAAAGAAATGTTAGTTGAAGTGATGTTCTGTTTCCATTTAAGGAAATGGCACATGTGATATGTGGAATCACATGGTAAACGTGACAGACTGTGCCCTGGGAGGACATCCTCTCGAGGAGCAATGCCATTCCTGAGCTCTTACCTAAGCAGAAATGAACACTCATTGTCTCACACTACTGAGACGAGGCATATGTCTGCTACAGTGCCTAGTGTCACCTTAACTCAGTGGTTCTCAAGCGTCAGCGTGCATCAGAATCACCCAGCATACACCTCAAGCTTCAGCAAAATCAAAATCTTGTGAAAATGCACTAAAAGACCAGCCCCATCCCAGAGTCTCTGATTCAGGAACTCTAGAGGGACCCAAATCTTCGCCTTTCTAACACGTTCCCAGACACTGTTGCTTTGGATATCATATTTTAAAAACTACTTCTTTAACTCATTTAATGTGCTTTAGGTAAATATGTTTTCATTTTTAACTTACTATCAGAGCTTTCAGGTATAAGGGTTTCTTCTCCTTCTTCTTCTGACCCCTACCCCCAGTTATTTTGGTAATGCACATTTGAAAAATTGAACTAGTGTCAAAAATAAGTAAAATACTTCAGAAATCCAGAACAGATCTTAATTTTCTTACTTCTGCTGTTCATCTAATCAACAATTATTCATTTGTTAAGCCAAATGACATGCGTCAAAACATGTTATTGAAGAATTGTAATTATAAAGCGCTCTGTAAATTCCCAGTTGGATAGAAGTTTTCCGGATTTCTGCTCTGTTTTCCTCGGCAGCCTACACTCCGGTCATGTGCTTTTTCCTCTAACTCACCTTAAACTTAGGCGTACCTTTTTTAAAGTCCACTTTTCTCCTTCCCTTTGGTTGTTTTCTCTTCAACCCCAAGGCCCTTTAAATCCTGCCTGTGCTCTCCTGGGTTTTGGTGCATGACAACGAACCCAGCCAATGTCTCTCAGAACCTTCAAACCCTCAGAAACTAAAGCCTTCCGTCATTGCTTGCGTTCTTGTTTCTTGCTCTCTCTCAGAACTTTCTCTGGCAGCCCGTAAATATTTGAACACAATGAAATTGTTTAAAGATTCTAAATATTTGGTTCGTCAGTTTCCTTGGGAGGTTTCAAAAGGAGCTATGTTTTCAACTAAATTAAACTATAGAAGCAGCAAGAAAAGTATAAATATTTCTTTTCCTCAAAGATACTCTGCTACAGGTGATGGAAATAAATTCTATGAATAGACTCAAACCATTTAGTTAATTAAAGTACTAATAAGCCTCTCTACCTGCATACACACACACACACACACACACACACACACTCACACACACTCACACATATATGTACTTAAATAAAGAAACTATTCTATAAATAGAAGTGCCCAATTTCTCTAAAGAAAATGATTAAAAATCAGCTATCACCTCTATAAAACGGGGTCATTAGAATACTAAATTATAAAGCTTTGTAATAACTGAGAAAAAAGTATATAAATTAGTGTCTGAGAGATTGCACTCAAGAATGGTAGCTGCCACTGCTATCACTACTTTCGATTCCTAAATGAGCATTGCAAGGAACGGCGACCACTACTGAAGGCTCACAATGACCAAGGCTCTACTTGACTCTGGAAATCATTGCCTCAATCTTTTGGGTTTTTGATGGTAAGATCTTCTTTAAAGTGGAGACTTGGGCTTTGCAAATCTGGAAAATGATGAACTCAAGAATGTCAGACATTAAAAAAAAAATAGAAAAATAATCTCAGAAATAGCAGCACTGAAAAAATGTAAGAGCTAACTGATACCTAGAATTATTTAAGCCGATAAAGTTGAAAAAGGAGCCATCATTCCACCGTGTTTCTTAAAGTTTAACAAAAGTCGTATGAATGACAGCCGAGACGTTTTTTCATTTTGGAACTGAAGGCACTGGGATGGAATAGACAGACCAGAAGAAAGCATGAGCAGCCCAGTGACAATATGGAGACCTGAAACCTGTAAGCAGGAAAAGAGAATCAAGAGTGAGCTGGAGACAAATTATTTTGGTAGTTGTCATTTTTTTATTGGTTTTTCATACATAGCTATGAACTTGGAGCTCTGTAATCGCAAGCTTCCATAAGGCACTGGCTGCTAAAAACTCCACAACGTTATTACTAAACATTTTCTACAGACACTTTCACTCTCTAAATTGGTTTTTCATTTGTTTTTTTGGTTCTTTGAGACTGAATTTCACTTTCGTTGACCAGGCTGGAGTGCAACGGCACAAGCTCAGCTTACCGCAGCCTCTGCCTCCCGGGTTCAGGCAATTCCCTTCCGCCAGCCTCCCGAGTAGCTGGGATTGCAATTGTGTGCCACTGTGCCAGGCTAATCTCTGTATTTTTAGTAGAAAAGGAGTTTCACCATGTTCCTGACCTCAGGTGATCCCTCCGCCTCTGCCTCCCAAAGTGCTAGAATTACAGACATAAGCCAACGCGCCCACTCTCTAAACTGGTTTTAAAGAATGCATTAATTTGTGCCTAGGATAACAAAGATAACCTCATAGAACAGAGAAATGTGCAGAAACGGTGGTGAAAAATCGAGTTGTCTGACATTAGACCTTAGTTGTATTAGTATATAGGCAAAAGTAGGCAACTGTTTTAAATCTTGGTGATTTTTTAAACGGAAAATTACATCATCACTTATATTTTCTGTATTTAATTGGAATAAAATTAAATACTTTGATTAAATATTTTCCTTATCTTAATGAAAATATTAAGAAAACTTTTAAGAAAACACAATTGGAAAAGATAATACAATTTATAGGGAAAAAGAATAAAGAATATATAAACTAACACATGAAAGGAAGCCAAGAATGAGACCAATAAATCTGTATACCATAAATAACTATATATACATATATATGTATATATAGTTGTATATATAGTTTATATACATATAAATGTATATGTATATATAAATACATACATAAATATGTATATATAGTTTATATAGTTTATATATATATAACTATATATATATAATGATAACTGATTTTTATGAGAATTCAAATGTGATAATGTATAAAAAAAGTTCTTTAAATTTTGTGTAGCATATAGAAGTGCCTCCTAGTTATTAAAATCGTACAGAATTATTCAAAACATACATTATTTCATTTTCTTTTCCAACCCATCTAGGATCAATATTTACATACTTGAGAACTTTTCTATCTTCTACTCCTCAAAGCAGGAAAGAAAAAGAATAAATTTAATTTCAGAAAGTCGGTAGCATAACTGCAATAAGAGCTTGGGCCTTCTGAATTACTTAGAAAAACAAGTCATGCCCTTTTTAATTTTTTATTTCCTTGACTATCTTAAAGAGGTTCCAAAAGATTTTCAACTGCTAAACAGCACTAGTTTTATACATGCACACTATACACACATCCATTAGTGTATGTATATATTCTAATATAAACCTAATTAAATATTACATGAAGTATTCACATGGGTATAAAAATACATAAGTATTAAAAATCATATTTTATATTATTCCTAATTTAAAACACTTGACAAAAATTCAAAGCGATAATTCAAAAAATATTTGCACTCTAATATATACCTGGGTTCATTGACCCCTTATGTGTGTTCACAGGAATGCAAGAGAAACACCTGGGCTATGCCAGCATTGAAATAAAACTCTACCACCTGGGAAAGAAATGTGCATATCTCTACTAGGGAATCTAACAGAATTCATGTGTGTAACACATGAATATTTCTGTAAGTAAGCATTCAAGTTTCCATCGATGACTGTTCTGGAAGGCATTTTCAGGGTTAGAAAGCATAAGCTACTTGGCAGAGGCTGACTGTTGTGCCTCACGCACTGATGAAATGCACACCAATCATTGCCGTGGGTTGATGCGAATGTATCAGTGTGGCTCAGTCCAATGCACTATCATCCTTTTCATATTAAATCATAGTTTCCTACAAATGTATGGTTTGAAACATTTTTCTTTCATCATTTTTACAGTACTATAACTACATTCTTCCCATATGTCATACAAATGAAAATTAAGACCCATTTCCTAGAGAAAAAAAGTTTAAAAAGAACATCTTTATTCTGTATTATTTGTTATGCTTAAAATTAATTGTGCAAATACTCACTGATTTGAAATTATTTCATCATAATGTATGTTTTCTACTCTCTTCAAGAATCAGAAGAGTCACAGTATTTGACTAGAGTGTTAAAACATTTAAATTTCATGAAACCATTGCTCTCAAGTGATGTAGTCACCCCAGAATGTTTATTTACCTCTGAACTCCCTTTACTGATTTAACTGAGGTTTTCGACTATCTCATTACCAACTTGATAAAGACAAAACTGCACCTTTCTCTTCTACTATTTTTTTTCTTTTAAAGTTCCTCATCCCAGTAGCTCATTCTTCCTCAACAAACCATGTTGATGAGATTTTTAGCCCTGCACTGGCTATAAATACAGATCTAGACTCTTATTAAGTTTTCTGTTAAATGGTTCCTAGTCTCTTTCCAAGCTACTCTTTACTTCCATTCTTACCGGTGTGTATGGGTCTGATTCAAAATAATTCCTTTTCCTCTTAAGTCTTGTATTCCCCTTACAAAGATATATCATATTCACTCTCAACAATGTCTTTGCTGGACACTTTATAAACTCCTTCTCCATGTAGTTGGGTTAATTCATCTATTTTCTTCCCTTCAGTTCTCCAGGATTTCACTATCCTTTCTTTCCTGAAAAATGTATTTCTCTAAGCTTATTTAACACTGGCTTACTGAGACTACACTTTTAATCTTGCCTTCTTCCTTAATTCTTTTTTAAGTGGAAGGCAAAAGTTACTTCACTTTGGTCTGATTACTTGTATACTTGGATCTGTTTTCTCCTTCAACATTAAATTTCGGCATTTTAAAATTTTGTTTACAAGTACATGTTCACTCAGATCTTTATTTGACTCATTTTTTATAGGTAACCATGTTATTATCAAAAATACTAAGGTATAAAATATTAGATATGGCTAAATCTTTATTGAACCCATGAAACCTCATGTCCAAGGAGGAACCTTGGCACTAATTTAATAATTGCAAAGATGGTAGTAATAAATACGAAATCAAAACTGTATGCAAAGTTTTGTGGTTTTTTAACTGACTTTTTTATTTCAATAGTTTTTTAGAGAGAAGAAGTGTTTGGTTACATCAATCAGTTACTTAGCAGTGATTTCTGAGATTTTGGTGCACCCATTACCCGAGCAGTGTACCCTGTACCCAATGTGTAGTCTTATCCCTCATTCCCCTCCCACCCTTCCCCCTAGGACCCCAAAGTTCGCTGTATCATTCTTATGCCTTTGAGTACTCATAGCTTAGCTCCTACTTCTGAGTGAGAGTATATGATGTTTGATTTTCCATTCCTGAGTTACTTCATGTAGAATAATAGCCTCCAATTCCATCCAGGTTGCTGAGAATGCCATTATTTCATTCTTTTTTATGCCTGAGTAGTATTTTATTGTATCTATATACCAATTTTCTTTATCCACTCATTAATCCATGGACATTTGAGCTGGTTCCATATTTTTGCAATTGCAAATTGTGCTGCTATAAATACACATGACTACTTTTCCTCTAGGTAGATACCTAGTAGAGAGATGTTAGATTAAATGGTAGTTCCACTTTTTGTTTTTTAAAGAATCTCCACACTGGTTTCCACCATGGTTATACTAGTTTACATTCCCACCAACAGTGTAAAAGTATTTCCCTTTCACCTCATTCATGGCAAAATATATTATTTTTGGTAGATTCTTGATATTAGTCCTTTGTCAGATGTGCAGATTGTGAAGATTTTTTTTCTCACTCTGGGGGTTGTCTGTTAACTCTGATGATTATTTCTTTTGCTGTGCAGAAGCATTTCAGCTTAATTAAGTCCCATCTACTTATCTTTGCTTTTGTTGTGTTTGATTTTGGTTTCTTAGTCATGAAGTATTTGCATAACCCAATATCTAGAAGGGTTTTTCCAGTGTTATCTTCTAGAATCTTTATGGTTTCTGGTCTTAAAGTCTTTGATCCAGCTCGAATTGATTTTTGTATTACTTAGGAGATGTGGATCCAGTTTCATTTTTCTACATGTGGCTTGCCAATTATCCTAGAACCATTAGTTGAATAGGGAGTCCTTTCCCCACTTTATGTTTTTGTTTGCGTTGTCAAAGATCAGTTGGCTATATATATTTGGTTTTATTTCTGGGTTCTCTATTCTGTACCATTGGTCTGTGTGCCTACTCTTATAACAGAACCATGCTGTTTTGGTGACTAAGGCCTTATAGTTTAGCTTGAAGTTGGGTAATTTGATGTCTCCAGATTTAATATTTTTGCTTAGTCTTGCTTTGGCCATGCAGGCTCTTTTTGGGCTCCATATGAATTTTAGGTTTGTGTTTTCCAGTTCTGTGAAAAATTATGTTGGTAGTTTGATGGGAATTGCCTTGAACGTGAAAATTGCTTTTGTCAGCGTGGTCACTTTTACAATATTGATTCTACCTATTCACGAGCATGGGATGTGTTTGCATTTGTTTCTGTTATCTGTTATTTTTTTCAGCATTGTTTTGTAGTTTTCCCTGTAGAGTTCTTTCACATTCTTGGTTAGGTATATTCCTAAGTATTTTATTTTATTTTGTTGTAGCTATTGTGAAAGGGGTAGAGTTCTTGATTTGATTCTCAGCTTGATTGCGATTGATGTACAGCACAGCCACTGATTTGTGTACATTAATTTTCTATCCTGAAACTGCTGACTTCATTTATCAATTCTAAGAGCTTTTTGGATGAGTCTTTAGGGATTTCTAGGTATACAGTCATATCATCAGCAAATGCCAACACTTTGACTTCCTTTTTACCATTTTGGATGTACTTTATTTCTTTCTCTTGTCTGATTGCTCTGGCTAGGATTTCCAGTACTATGTTGACTAGAAGTGGTGAAACTGGTTATCATTGTCTTGTTCTAGCTCTCAGTGGGAATGCTTCCAGCCACTCCCCATTCAGTACAATTTTGGCTGTGGGTTTCTCATAGATGGCTTCTATTATCTTAAGGTATGTTCCTTCATGCCAATTTTGCTAAGGGTTTTAATCATAAAGTGATGCTGGATTTTGTCAAATGCTTTTTCTGCATCTACTGATGTGACTATGTGATTTTCCTTGTAATTCTGTTTGTGTGGTGTATCACATTTCTTGACTTACATATGTTCAACCACCCCTGCATCTCTGGTATGAAACCTACTTGATCATGTTGGCTTATCTTTTTGATATGATGTTGAATTCAGTTTCCTGGTATTTTGTTGAGAACTTTTGCATCTATTTTCATCAGGGATATTGGTATGTATTTTCTTTTTTGTTGTGCTCTTCCCTGGTTTTGGTATTAGGGCAATACTGGCTTCATAGAATGATTTAGGGAGGATGATTTCTTTCTCTATTTTTTGTAATAATGTCAATAGGATTGGTAATAATTATTTGAATGTCTGACAGAATTTAGCTGTGAATACATCTGGTCCTGGACTTTTTTTTGTTGGCAATTTTTTAACAACCATTTCAATCTCACTGTTTGTTTAGTCTGTTCAGGGGTTCTATATCTTCCTTGTTCAATCTAGGAGAGTTGTTTATTTCTAGGAGTTTATCCATATCCTCTAGATTTTTTAGCTTATATACATAAAGCTGTTTAAAGTAGCCTTGAATAATCTTTTGTATTTCTGTGGTATCAGTTGTAATTTCTCCCATTTGTTTCTAATTAAGTTTATTTAGATCTTCTCTCTTATTTTCTTGGTTAATCTCACAAATGGTCTATCAATTTTATTTCTCTTTTCAAAGAACCAGCTTTTTGATTCTTTTTTTGTATTTTTTGTTTCACTTTTATTTATAATAGTTCTGCTCTGATCTTGGATATTTCTTTTCTTCTGCTGGGTTTGGGTTTAACTGGTCTTTGTTTCTTTGGTTCCTTAGGGTGTGATCTTAGATTATTGATTTGTGCTCTTTCAGACTTTTTGACGGAAGTACTTAATGCTATGACTTTCACTCTTTGCACTACCTTTGCTGTATCCCAGAGGTTTTGATAGGTTGTGCCACTATTATCTTTCAGTTCAAAGAATTTTTAAATTTCCATCTTGATTTTATTGTTGATCCAGTGATCATTCAGGAGAATGTTATTTAATTTCCAGGTATTTGGATGGGTTTGAGGGTCCTTTTTGCGCTGATTTCCAACTTTATTCCACTGTGGTCTGAGAGTGCTTGCTTATAATTTTGATTTTCTTAAATGTGTTAAGAATTGTTTTGTGGCCTATTATATGGTCTATCTTGGAGAATGTTCCATGTGCTGATTAATAGAATGTATTGCAGTTTTTGGATAGAATGTTCTGTAAATATTTATTAAGTTCATTTGTTGCGGGATATAGTTTAAGTTCATTGTTACTTTGTTAACTTGCTGTCTTGATGACCTGTCTAGTGCCGTCAGTGGAGTATTAACGTATTAAAGTTCCCCATTATTATTGTGTTGCCATATTCCATTTTAAATTTATAGTCATATGACTATGATATTTTGAATATAAGCCTAACCACATGCCAGATAAACTTCAGGAACTCTTAATGTCTCTATTACAAAAAGTCTGCTTCTATCCTTATGTAATGAGGTTGATTAAGACAATTAAGTCCACTGGCTAGAAAACTGATTTCCACAAATGCAACAAAAGGAAAATTTTTTCCAACTACCTCTATGCAATGGAAAATCTTTTTTTTAAAGTACCAAATCAATTTCTTCAATTATACAATGTATTCTAATTCAAATATAACATAGTAACAACAAAACATAATAAAATTAAGACTATACAAAAACAGAGTAAATGGTATAATTCCAATAATGACTAAAATAAAATGATATTTATTATAAATTTTATAATCAGTATATAATTATATATTTAAATTTTACTTTACATACATAAGATTAAAGCCAAGGAGGTTAACCATAATTTCAAATTTTATTACCAGCCACTTGTGCTATTTTATCACATTTGAAAATATTCAGTGATCTAGAAATTTTTTTACAATAATAATGAAGAACCTTTTCTTCTTCAAGATAATTTTAAAAATTAAATAAGGTATTGAAGATACTACCAAAAACACTTTACTTTTTGATTATGGCCTCTACAGTGAAGATCTTTCAGAATTTTAAAAATTAATTTAAAAATCTTCCCATGACCCCTTTGTTCAAGGAAATATCATCTTTGACATAATATGTGTGAATATTTACAAGTCAAAAATTGATTCACAAAACTATATTACCATAATCACTAATTTTAATAGTCTCCTAAATATTTTCTATATCACTTTTCTTGATTATAAAATGTCAACAATACAGATTCACTCTTAATATAACAGAATATTTAATTACATCAGTTTCCCATCAACCGACCAAAGTCATTCAATAATTATATTGGCCATTTCTACTGATTGGCAGAAGGCTCTTCCACTAATAGCTTCCATGTTTTCCACTTCATCATTTTTCTCAACAAACTTAGTTCATTTTCAGCCTGGAGAATCATCTCTTTTATTTGACCACCTTGAAGTTGGTCTTCAAATTTTTGAACATCCTATTCCACTTTGACCATAGCCTGCTTCTCATTAGTAAACTGTTCCGTATACTTTCTATATGCTTCGTTTTTAGGTATTTACTCAAGAACATCAAGAATATTTGCATACAATATTCCTAGCCTCTTATGTGGACTCTAGCATACTGCAAGGACAGTGATCTTCAGCACACTCACCATGACAGCCAAAAATGTATGTGATGTTTGATAATCAGTCTGACATCTCTCAAATTACATCATGATAAATTCTTTTTAAAAACCTGAATAATTATAACATAATACTAAGAATCTTAATAAATGATTAAATGTTAGAATTTAAGAAAACATACAGCTATAATTATAATAAAAACATTAATATAGAGAAAAATAGGATGTCTAAATAAATATGCAATAAAATACAGGATAAAATGAAACCAATTTTTTTAAGGATTAGTCAAATTTGATTTATTTTGTTTCTTAGTATTAATAGCTGTCCAAAATTCATGACCTGGATCTTATACAACATTAATATTTTGGAATTATCTCAAAAAAGATTTGGTTAGTTTATGAGTAGTATAATAGAAAACTCAAAATAACATTGACCTAAACAAGATGGAAGTCTGTATTTCTTATATAATCTAAACCAGTCTAAGTCTAATATGAAAGTTTCATAATCATCAGGTTTCTTTGATTTCTTTGGTAATATTGTTTTATGATCCTCCACACACATCGTCAAAACAGCCTACTTGAACTCAACTATCACATAAGCATTTCAACACATGCATTTTAGCCTAAAGAAAGGAAACAAGGATGAAGAAGAATGTGCATTTCTTTTAAGAATACTTATGAGAAGTGCCAACATTCCACTGGCTACCACTGAGTCACCTGTATTCACCTAGCTATAAGAGACTCTAAAAAATTTGGTGTTTATCATGTCTAGTAAAAGCCATGATCCTACTACTAAGAAAGTAGATCCTATTACTGAAAGTAGATATTAGCAGACAACTAGCAGTCTCTGCCATAAGGTCGTAATTATAAGTTTGCTATTTCAACAGAAAATCCATCTTCTAGCTTTCCCCAACAAAAGGATAGAAGTGTCACAATTCAAGCCAAGGTCAGAGAATAACTTCTAGAATTTGAGTGAGATCTACAAGATAGGAACTGGATTTATCTTCAGAACATAAGAACTGGACTCATGTTCTTGACATTTGTCATGCTCTGAACCTGAAGTCAATAGGGCAACTGGTTAGGGACTGAGAACAGGGTCAGTTGAGAGCCAACATATTGATCTAGTGATGTTACCTGAACTTTGAGTCAAACTGTGCCTGGACCTATTTCTATTTATGTGTGTCAATACATTTTTTTTTGTATCCAAGAAGAGGTTAAGAGAAATAAATATATAAATAATTACTAAATAAATAATGCATTTCTATAATGATCAGTCAGTTTTTGTCAATATTTTCAAACTACTGCTAGGCACAATACACACAAGATAGTGCCCTATATTCACAAAGTCAGTGCTTGTCTCCTTGTTTATTATACTTTCAAAGGTTTTTATATTAAGGGGATACACATTTGCACAATTGCACCAGAACACAGAAGATTCCTATAAAAAAATCTTATATAATTAATAAAGTTTTAACCTTTCCTTTATACACTCTAGACATATGTTGTCTGACATAAACATAGTGCAAACCACAAATGTGAGCCATATGCATAATAGTTTTTTTTCAGTCATGTTTTAACAGGTAAAAGAAACTCATAAAATTAAATAATATATTGTATTTGCCCAACCTGTCCAAATATTAACATTTCAATCTGTAATCGATATGAAAGTATTAAAAATGTATTACATTCCTTTTTTTATGTCTGCAAAATCCATACGTTCTATATGCTTGCAGTCCATCTCAATTCAGACTAGACACATTGTAAATGCCCTATCCACATGTGGCTAGTAGCTACCATACGGAATGGCACTGCTCTAGGCCAAGTTAATTCATAGGGATAATCCATTACTTAAAGAGTAGAAGTAACTCATCTATAAAGCAACTGGATCTTATAAATTTGGGTGTGAAAAAATGGGTACATGTGAAGAAGTGTGATTATCTTTATACCTCTTTAGGTTTTCGTAAATATATTTTTATAATTTATTTTTTTCCTCCATGTAGAGTTGAAAATTTATTGACTAAAAGATCATATAAACTAAAAGGTCATTGGAGCTGTTTTGGTTAAAAGTAACTGAAAACCTAATTTTAACTAAGAGGGGAAAAGGAAAGAATGAATTGGATTGTGTAACTGTAAGTCCCTGAGTAGTGTTAGATGCATAAAAGTCAAGATCCAGGAGCTCCAGTCTACTATGGTCTATGTTGGCTTCACTTCCAATAGACTCTCTTTTTGCAGTCGCTCCATGGAATTCTAGATTTATGGGCACATGGTTCAAGTTCAGCAGAAAAGAACATAATTTTCCAACTATATCCATAAAACATCCCAGCCTGATTTCTATTGGCCTAAACTGACTCACATGACTAACTCCTGAAGAATTATTGGGGCTGACGTGGAAATTTGAGTAAATTGAAATGATTTATTATCTTAGGCCCCATGTCAAAACCTGGAACTGATGACGGAAACTGTACCACCCAGAAGTAAGTGTGAACAATGGGCATTTCTTCAAAGAAAAATGGAAGAAACAGATACAAGACTGAAAAACAAATATAAGACTGAAACAAACAAGAAGTTGGTATCTGTAGGCTGTTAGCCCTATGGTTCTAGAATCTCAGGGGCATTCTGCCTCCACAGCTCCACTCTGCATTGCCCTAGTGAGGGTCTTTGTGATGACCCTGTCCCTGTAGCAAGGGACTGAGCTGTCCAAGATGGCCAGGCTTGGGGCCCAGGCAGAGACTTGCTACACGGAAATCTAGGTGGAAATAGCCATGCCCTCACAGCTCTTGCATTCTGCAAGCCTGCATTGTTAGTGCCACATGGACTTTGCCAAGGTTAGAAGCTATGCCCTCTGGAGTACAAATTCAAGCTGCACCTAGGTTCACCTAAGCTATAACCGGGGTAGCTAAGAAGCACTACACCAGAATGTAGAGAGCAGAGATTTGAGAAGATCCTGGGCAGTGAGCCAGGAAATTTCTGGTGTGCCCTGGGCCTCTCCCTGGAAACCATTCTGTTCTCTGGGATCTAGCACTCTGATCCTGTAATGGGTGGGCCGCCCCCAACAATCTCTGAAATGCTTTCGGAGTCACTGTCCCATTGTCCTGATAAATAACACCTGGATTTCTTCTGTTCATAATAATCTTCTCAGCAAATGGTCTCTTCGCCACATCCTTGGCTTTCTCCCCAAAATGCCTTTTTTTTTTTTTTTCTTTTCATGGCCGGGCTGAAAGTTTGACAACATTGCATTCTGTTTTCCTCTTGATTATAAATTTAATCTTTAAATTGTTTCTCTCTTCTCATATTTTAGAATACACCATAAAGGGAAGACAAGCATGATCCCGAACACTTTGCTGCTCAGAAATATTTTCTGCTAAATATCTTGGTTCATGACACTTCAAAGCTGCCTTCCACAAAGTCCCGAGACATGGATGTAATTGACATAAGTTTCCTATCACTTTTTAACAAGGATGCCTTTCTCCTAGTTTCCAATAAGATATTTCTTATTTCCATCTAAGACCTCATGTCCATATTTCTACTAACATTCTGTTCGCAATCACTTAAGTAATCTCTAAGGAGATTCAGGCTTTCCCTACAGCTCTCTCCTAGGCCCTCACAATATTCTCCCGTAATGTTCATGACAATACATGCTTTTTCCAGCACTCACTTCAGTCTCCACATCTTACACAGCCTCTACCTATTACCCAGTTCCCAAGCAACGTCCACATTTTTAAGTATTTGTGTAGCAGAATTCCACTTCTTTGACACCAGCTCCCGTCTTAGTCTGTTTGTGCTGCTATAACAGAACACCTAAGACTGGGTAATTCATAAAGAACAGAAATTTATTTTCTCAGAGTTCTGGACACTGGAAGTCCAACATAAGGCACCTGTGTCCGGTGTCTGATAATGGCCTTCGTGCTGTGTCCTCACATGGCAGACGGGAGAAGCACAGGTTAAGAAGCTAGACAAATATCTCCGGATGCCTCTCTTAGAAAGGCCTTTGTCCCATTCAGGAGGGAGGAGCCCTAATGGCCTAATCACCTCTCAAAGGTCCCACTTTTTAATACCATCACACTGGTAATAATTGAATTTTGGAAGAGACATAATCAAACCATAACACTTATGGTACTTGTTTCCAGTTACCCCCATAGTTGCCTATAATTGTAGTAGGCAGCAGGACAAAATTTGCGGACTTTTACTGCTGTGCTGAGTCATATAACTATTTTTCTCATGTTTGATGCGTCATCCCAAAGTTAGACTTAGTCCTTCTGCCTGATTTCCTCTGTTCTGAACATTAATATTAGGGGACTGCAATGGCAAATGCTGGCATTAGTTACAAATAGTTATTTTCACGTTTGATTGAATTATGTGTACCCCACGGTATTTTATTTCTTTGTTCTCTTGACTTTACTAATTTTTTACAATAACCATATAAAACACTATAGCCAAAGAACAATAAGTGTTTTTTTTTAATTAAGTACATTCTAAAAACATGTTTGGTTATCGAAGAATACAGTCTTAGTTTGTAAGTATACTCTTCTAAGTCTATAATGAGCCTTGTAAGATTTTGTTTATAAAAGGAATCAAACAAAACAACTGCTCTGATTTTTCCTAACCCCTTGGCTGGGTGTTCAGAAAGAAAGCTTTCATGGGTATTCTTTTCTATAGTCCCTTGACCAAGGACTGAAATCAATGAATTCAATTGCTTAGGGTCACAACTAGCCTTCAACTACTTAAATTCTTATTTTCCCTTATGTTTACCCTAAAGCTGCATTTACTATGTTTTGTTTGTATGGTCGATTTGAGAAAAAATCACACCCAACATTACTGACCCTATTCTCTAACATAGAAGTCTACTGTAGCCTTTACTCCTCAATAAGTCAAGCAGTCCATTTTCCAACTGACTTTTGTTTTCTAATGCCTTTCAGCTGGAAGAAAAATAGCTGTACATGCCATCAGTTAATGGGCTTTATTAAAATAATTCTTACACAAGCATAACATTTTAGATTTTCTTAGGTGCCTTATGGGGCCTGTTTCCCTTGCACAGTTGATCAAGAAAAAACTCTTTAAGATACACATTTGATTTTATTTTAAACAATAATCTTCCCTCTTCTGTTGCATACTAAATTGAGTTTGTAGATCCTTTGAAACAGTCTACAAAATGGGTGAGTGTTCATCCCTCCACTCCTTGAAAAGAACCACTGTTCTACCTAGTTTGAGAAACAGCCCATTAGAAACTACCTATATTGACAAACGTGTTGTTAATTATATAATATGCAAACAAACATCTTAGTTTCACACATTAGTTATTTCACTTTCTGTGGTAAGAGAAGTAATTCTGCTGTCCTTGCTATTTTACCAATAGTAAACTAGCTTAATTTGACTGAGAACATTGTTTCATCTGAGATAAATGTTCATTTCTTAACATCTTTTTATTTAATAGAAATATTTGTTCAGTGACAAATAATTTACACTTGATTCACACAGGTTTTTATAGTGCTAAATTTTTAGAATTGTACACCTGGCATTTTTGTGCTGATTCACTTAATCAGCCATTTGAAGCACTTGGCATTGTGTCAGGTGCTCCCTTAAGTGCTAAAACTTTGCAGTAAAGAAAGCTTTTTTGTCCCCTGTCCACACAGGGCTTAGGGACAAGTGACTGAGAAAGATGTTGATTGTATGATTAAGGCAAGTAATTTCACAATTAAATTTTCTATAAAGAAAAACTCCACAGAACTATTTAAAAAGTAATAGCAGGACTAACTTGGAAGTTACATTTAAGCTGAGATCATAAGAATGGGTAAGGATTGTCCAAGATCATGAGAAGCCAAAATATACTTGATTAAAGGAATGGCATGAGCAAAGGGAACGGGAGAAGAAGAAGAA
This sequence comes from Plecturocebus donacophilus, assembly GCA_004027715.1. Taxonomy (NCBI): domain Eukaryota; kingdom Metazoa; phylum Chordata; class Mammalia; order Primates; family Pitheciidae; genus Plecturocebus; species Plecturocebus donacophilus. The sequence goes on along the minus strand of PVKP010001520.1, from coordinate 119,645 downwards.
GAAGCATGACTTGACTGAGAAATTAAAAGGACCATGTAATTGAACCTCATCAAGTACCAGGAGAAATGGTGTGAAATGAAATAAGATCCTACTTCCTAACGCTAAATGTCTTGCTCCCAAGATCACCTTCCACAGTTGGACTTTTTTACTGACTTCTGTTATCTCAACCTCTAAAGGATGATTAACCAATGTACCTATATATATAAAGCTCATATTGCCATCACACCCTCTATCGCCCAAATAGTCTCAGTTCTTCCCTTTCCTTCTCATCTGACCCTGAGTGCTGTCCATCTTCCAGGGAACAAAATCCTCTGCAAAATCCAGGCCAGACCCAGAGCAGGGTGAAGAAGGCTTCTGATATCCCTCTCCTTACTCTGTCAGGTTTTAAACTACATACATTTTTAACTCTATGCGGTTCACTCTCTCCTTGTCTTCAAAAAATGATGCTATTTGTAACAGAAAAGATAACACACATCAGAAATAGCTGATTCCTGCTGGAATCAATGCCCAAAGTCTCCACATGAAAAGAGTGGGATGTCAGTGAAAAATATAAGCAACTACGGATTGTTAGCATATGCTTCAAAAATCATTTACCCAAATTCTTGGCTTCCACAAGACTAGTTGCTTTGCAATATTTTGTACTGTCTAATCATTCATCCCTCAGAGTAGAATTTTTGCTCACTGCTCATAATTAAACCTCCCCAGGAATCTGTTTTCAACTCTGTTCTCACTCTACTCTTTCTTTCAAATGGACTATACCATCTGATTTTACTCTCACCTCTTTGAAATCCTTCTATTCTCTGATGGACAAACTACCTATTTCTTTACCCTCCTCCGAGAACCTTCTCGCTGTCCACTGGCCTTAATAAAACCTGGCTCTTCACCGGGGATGTAAGTTCACCTTCTCAAGCACAAGCTGCTCACTTTCCATATGCCTTGCCCTGCAGGGAGACTGACCTCACATTCTCCTCTCTTTAAGACGGACACATCAAATTTCTCCACCCTGGTAACCAGAAGCGCTTTGCCTCCTCTGCGCTGACCTCTCATCAGGCTCCATAGCTGCTTCTCACCTTTTCCCCAGATGTCCTCACCCTAAATCCTGCAGTGATCATGGATTACTCACTATGCAGGAGGTTGCTGGATTTGACATTGCAGTCTCTAACTTTTCTACTTGCTGAACTCATCTTTCACAGCTTCCCACTATCTACTAATCCTTTTAATGAGCAGCTTCTTGGTTGATCCAATTCAAATCCCATTGTCCATAATTTTTAATTATTCTTTTATCTACGTCCACAACTTTTTTCACTCTTCTTTCTGACAAAATCTACCTAGGAAATCTCAACCCTTGATAAACCCAGCCTCACCCAGCTTACTGGGTAGAGGTGCAAACAAATGTTTCACTGTGCTGATTAGGGCCATTATAGCTTCCTGATCTTGTAGTTCATTCATGTCTGGCCATGCTGTGATCTTTGTCTGACCTGCTTACTCCCTCACTTTCCAGGCTGATCCTTGTAAGTTCCTCTTTTTACTCAAACCTCCGAGTACATCCGCTTCTCTGTTTTGTCCTGTAACTTTGCTTTCTGCTTCAAAACAAAGTAAAAGCTATTAGCAAAGAACTGAAAAGCTTGCAACTCTGTGTCTGTGCCTATTATTTCGTTCTTAGTCCCTCTTGAAATCAAACCTCCACGGCTCCTTCTCTCACCTGGGTGCTGCACCCACATTCCCTTCCTACATGCCTCATGAGCTTGTCATCAGCTGTCCTTATGCCTGCATCGTCAGCCCTCACAGCTAAGACACAGTGAACTTCCTTCTGTCTCAGGCTTCCCACCGGCTGCTCACTCTCCCTTTCCCTTTGCAACAAAAAGTATTGAATACACGATCTACACTGTCATTACTATCTTTACTGTCTTAAATTCTTAACATATTATTTATTTTTAAACAGAGCAACCTTAGTTTCTCCTATAACACCCAAAATTCCTTAAAACTGTTGTCTCCAAATTCACTCGATTCCCTTGCCCCAATCCAGTGGAAAATTCTTAGGTCTTAATTTACTGACTATTCTTTCTTATCACAGTCATTTCCATTGACTTCCATAACATGATACTACCCTGGGTGCCTTTAATTTTTTGTTGTTGCTGTCTTAATATACAATTGATTGGTCTGGGGAGAATTTTTCTGTATTCATTATGCCTTGTAAATAAACTATCTACATGTCAATATTAAATATAATGATATTTAGTAAATAGCAATAAATCCATGTTATTCATTATTTTTGATATCTATTTTATTCTTAACTTCATTTCTTTTTTCTTTAATTTCTTTTACTTATTTCTAGCTCCTTGTATTTAACACACCTGTCATATATATTTTCAGTTGTTCTTCTTGCACTCTAAGGCGATAGGTTACCCTGAGCTTCCCACCTCTTAATGTATCCTCAGGCTATGATGCCTGATATGTTAATTGACATTTTGTAGTAAATATTCATTTTTATAACTTTTATTTTAAGCTTAAGGGTACAAGTGCAGTTTTGTTATTTAGGTAGACTTGTGTCATGGGCATTTGTTATACAGATTATTTTATTGCCCAGATATTAAGCCTAGTATCCATTAGTTGTTTTTTTGATCCTCTTCCTCCTTCCTCCTCCAATAAGCCCCAGTGTGTGTTGTTCCCCTCTATGTGTCCATGTGTCCTCGTCATTTAGCTCCTACTTCTAAGTGAGAACATGCAGTATTTCGTTTTCTGTTCCTGTGTTAGTTTGCTAAGGATAATGGCCTCAAAAAATAACAGACACTGGTGAGGTTGTGGAGAAAAAGGAACGTTTATACACTGTTGGTGGGAGTGTAAATTAGTTCAGCCATTGTGGAAGACAGTGTGACGATTCCTCAAAGACCTAAAGACAGAAATATCATTCAACCCAGCAATCCCATTACTGGGTATATACCCAGAGGAATATAAATCATTCTATTATAAAGACACATGTATGTGTATGTTCATTGCAACTGCTTTTTAAGTGTCACTAGTATAGGGAGAAATTAATTATTTTTATTTTTGTGGCTGAAGTTAATTTCAAATGTGTTTTTCTGTTTTCTTCCTATTTCTCTGTTCATTTCTCTTCAAATGCATCTGAAAACTATTTCTTCATCTTCTCATTTCATTTATACTGTCTTTGAAATATTGGACTTTTGCATGTTTGTGTTTATCTGTAGACGTCCCCTGAACAATATATTCATTTTCATATCTCCAATAAATATTTCTGAATAAATAAAATCTTTAAAATATTCAACTCTGAAATGGTTGAAAAAAATCCCTGCACACAGACTGATTGATAATACAACTTCAGTCGCTGAACTGTTATTTAAGAATTCAAATATTCAGGCATTATATTAATTTGAATCCTTACTAAAATTAAGTGCTGGCACACTTTTAAAGGTCAGCATAATGATTTCTTAAATATTCAAAATATGCTACCTTAAATTTTTTTTTAATGGCAAAATTAATACCCTCACTTAACAATAAGCTATAGTTGATAAGAAAACTTTGCTATAATTTTTTGAAATCATATTATACAATTACTCCTAGTCCCATAAATAGAGACTCTGATCTTTTTATTAACAGGTAAATGAAAAGTTTCAAGGCTCAGTGGTGTTATTTGTAAGTATTTTCCTACATTTTTGCCCGAACTACAAAATGCAAAATTTTGATAACTTAAAACTATGGCATACAGCTCAGGAATGAAAAGAACACATTTGGCATATAATCTAAGGATTAGATCATTTGTCTCAAAGTGTTATCAAGGGAAATCTCACATCATCTGGAGTAATGTTTAAAGATACAGATTCCTAGATGCTAACTAGATTAATGTAATGAGACAGCTGGGGATGGGGGATTGAGGTGGAGGATAGAGACAGGGATACGAATGGGGATGGAATCCCAAGACTGCGTTTCATAAACCTGACAGTCATCCCCATGCATCTTTACCTTAAGAACCAATACAATAAATAAATGATTACCTGGTGAGACAAATGTGCTCATTTATGCTTCCAGAACATACACCGTTCAAGTCCTCGATTGTTTTACAGGAACTCTTTCTATGTTGTAAGAGAAAATTTACAAAAAAAGTAAATGTCTATAAGTTAAGAATTGGTCACAGATTTCTATATAAGATGGAATATCATGGAAAAATCCTGGTATCAAACGTACCTTATTTCTGAATGCTTAGAGTTTAAGTATTAGAGAGCAGTGCTCTCCAAACTGTATAGTAAATTCATCTATGAAACATATGAATTTGCAGATTCAGAAAGACTGGGACAGGGAGGAGATTTTAAATTTCTAAAAAGTCTTCAGGTGAGGACACACTTAGAGTAACAAGGTTATAGGAAAGAGCTCATGGTGACAGCCATAACACTTGGTAAAGTTTCTGTATCATTGCCCTTTCTTTAAAAATATTCTTCAATTATTTCCATTCGGCAAGATTAAAAAAAATAGAATCTTTAATTAAAAGAAAAAATGCCAATGAGGTGTTTCCGAAATTCTTCTTGATTTTGGAAACCTGGTCTACATCATCTTACTTCTACAAAAAGATGCCCTTTTCTGTTTACGATATAAAGTACTACTGTAATATAATTAATTACTCAGTAATGAATATCGCTATAATATTACTGAGAACAAAATCTTCAGGAACAAAGCACAATACACAGAATTGTTTTAAATAATTTTGCCTTTAAGGAGTGATATTTTTAGTGATGTAATCAGAGAAAATGCACAGTGAGAGTGAATTCATTTCCGATGAGTCAAATGAAACATAACACGTTTTTAAAAATGAATCCTAATAAGTATGAGTCTCACAATATAAAAATTTAAGATACAAACATAAAATGGTTTGGGAGTTTTCGTTTTACTCCAGATGGACAAAAATAGCTAACATAGGCGAGCATTCAGATTTGAGAGTAGTTCATGCTGTTTGTGAGAGCTGAAGTCTCAGAGATTCTCACTACAGTAGCTGCGGCTGTGTTTGGAGTAACCAGAGGGATTGGCTATTATTCAAACTAATGACACTTTTAAAGGGTAAAGGCCCTGAAAACCCAGTAATGCTGACTCATAAGCATACATTTGTTCTGGGCTTCTAAGGGAATTAGACATGCAATTCCCATTAACATTAACAGAAGACAGAAGTTCTATATCTAATTTCCCTCTCAGCAGGCTGGAAACAAACCCCACAATTTGGAGGATTTGCAGCTTTACGCAAGCTACATTGTGATCAAAAATTGCATGTGATGAAATGGAAATGACGGGAAAAAATGCCTTATCCCTAATTTTAAATGACCCTGTGTTTCACAAAGCATCTCAGGCACAAATTAAAATAAAGAACAGTTGTACTGGAGAGTAGCCTTTATTCTTAAACATCATGAGAGTTACAGCCCCAGTGCCCTGATCTATTAAAAATAGTGAATTCAGCTTCTTGAAATGCCACTATGAAAATCCGTTTTGTGTGAACCGTACGATTTTGTCAGTAAAACAGTTCAATCTGAGTTTACTGCCTAGAGTAGAATATAATGATTAAAAGAATTGCCACGCTTCTCTTAGAAAGGGAAAGGACATATGTAAATAAAAATACAGAAGATTCGTTGCTACCATTGTTATTTTAATTGACATCTGTGGGATCCCTACATTTACAGAGTTGCATCATGATAGAGGAGAGTTTTTCTTCCTGTTGACAAGGATAACAATTATAAAAAATGCACAGGCATCATTGAAAAATAGGAAAAATATTAAATAATATTTATTAAATATTATACTAAATATAATAATAGTATTTAATATTAAATAGGAAAATAACTAAAAATAGTTAAGGAAAAGTTAATATTACTCTATATAATCATGTAAGATGAGAAGAAAGCCTGCCACTGGGAGAAAAAAAAAATGAGATACTTGTTCTCTTAACTCCATTGTTTAATAATAAATAAATTAATTAAAAACTATTCATTAGTTTGAAGAATAATGTGTCTGAAAATTGGAGTTCGATGCAAACTACCTAAGATTACAGGATCAAATGGCACAAATTGCAACTGTAACTTTCAATGCCTCTCCAGGGACAAAAAATATTCCCAATATAAAATATTGGAGGAAGAGGTAGAAAGGGATAAGATTAAGAGATACTGATGGTGAAACAGACCAAATCCAAAAAAAGGAGTATTTCAAGAAGGGAGTGATATAACATGTAGACTACTGAGATTTCGCCACCAAATTCTGGAGTTTTTTCTCATTTGTCATCCTCACTAATTTCTTATCTTCCTCTTCACTGACTCATCACTCTTACAAGTAGGTATTACTTTTGGTTCTGCATTTATTCCTCCCCTCCCGCCCTTTGTTTTCTTGTCATTGTTGTTTTCCCTGAAGAAGTGATGAACTTTCCAGATTGAATTCTTATTGATACGGCTCTTTGGGCAATCAAGAATGTTTCATGTGCTCATTTTCCTTCTCCCACAGTCTGATCTGGCAATTACTCAAACAGGAGGCTTTGGAATTATAATTACAAGAACATCCCAGCTAGTTCTCTCTGCCTTCTTTTTCTGTCCCAATATTTTATCTACTAGACTTATTTTTTAAAACAGTGCTTTGATCAAGACACTTTATTTTTCAGAATGCTTCTACTCCTGGCCATTAACTAATGGCACACCATAAACTAATTAACCTGGCCTTTGTGTCGGATCACAATGGGATCATCTGTAGCCTTTCTAAGTGAATTTTCCATGATCATGTACACACATCTCCTACTTCAGACAAGGTGGACTGTTCCTGCAAAAGTGCTCATGGTGTCTCTCCTTCTGAACGTTTGTCTGAAAGGTTCACCATTGTCTGAAGCCTTCCCATGTTCTTGAGTCTAATGTGACTCCACTTGAATCTTCTCGCACTCAATTTTTACTTTTATTTCAAGGCATATTTTCACTGTTATGTGTATTGAGTTAACTGCTTTATTCTTCCTCTTGGAGTCTATGTCTATGGAAGGTAGAGATGGCTGCCTCCTATCAATATTCTCTGCATTTTCTAATACAAAGCCGGGTGAATAGTATCCATTTAATAAAGATGTATCCTTTAAAGGTACTTTGTATTTTCTGAATAAGGCTAAACGTTTACAAGTTATTTATTAAATAGATTTACATAAATGTATATATTTTATGTAAAAATATAATGATTTACGTAAAAATACAATTATTTATCTAAAATATAAATGATTTAATTTGAAAATCATCACTGAACTCCTGTTGCCAAGAAGAGCACCTGGTGTATAGTAGACATAAAATTAAAATTTATTAAGTGATTAAATGAATATATGATTAAAACCCACTTTGTTCCTAATGACCCTTTTTTATATCACTCACAATTTGTGTCTCTTGTTTCCAAATACATAATTCTGGCCAGTCTGATTTTAAAAAATCTAAGCATATATGTGAGCCTTCCTGACAGATAAAATCTAAACAGCATGGAAAAAAGCAAAGGATGAGATAATTTCAAAAAAAGGTGTCTCTGTTTGTTACTGTGTGGACCATTTGTTAGTATTACTAAAAATTTTAATGATGTTGATAATCACCACCATTTCTAAATTTAATTTTAATTAAAACAGATTTATCAAAGTGTTCAGTAAAAGTCTTAATTGTGAGAAGCATGTGAAGAGTTTTTAAAAATCCTCTTAAATGCTATAAGAACATTAAATTATAACATATACAATTTTTTATGAAAAAGTATCCATTATATGAAACATTTTTACGTAACACATCTGGAGATAGGTGTCTACTGGGTGGGTGAAATCTCCTATAACTTCCAGCAGTGAACACCAGTTGGCACCATGTCACTGGGACCCTACAGATATTGTGAAGATGACCTCGTGGCTAGAAGCAGTCAGGAGAGAATTTTTTTTTTTGTTATCACCCCTTTCATGCTTTGAAATGCAACACATTTATTAAAACTCTTAGATAGAGCCATAAAAGAACTTCATATTATTTTACTAGAGTCACAGAAAAGGAATCTAAAAATAAAATTACCTCTCTGCTCCTGGGGTCTAGCCACTTCATGTAGCTTTGTGATTTGACATCACAAGAAATTCCAAGGGAGGCTGTGCAAGCAGGGAGGAAGCTGAGGTCAAGGAGCAGCAGGTTCTGGACCTGTGCTTGACTTACTTTGATGATCTTATTTGTTATATCAAATGGAGCAGAAAAAAAAAAGAGGCTCTCCAATGAGCAAAAGAAGCTACTCTTGGTTTTAATTCACTCTCTTTGATTTCCCTCAGCAAAACAGATTAAAGATGGCTTTCTTTCTTTTCTCTTGGTGTTTCTCACTGTGGTACTCACTAGGAGAAAGAAAGAGCTGGCTTTAAAGGATTCTTTGTCCAGCATGGTCTCTTTAACTACCGAAACATCTTCCAGGATGAAGTGCTGAGGTGTTTGATGTTGGCTGAACTAGAAATCACTTTCTGTCAATCAAATGCGAACCCAGTAACTGGCAGCCTAGTTACGAAAATCAGTCAAAATAATATAGAAATTTTAAAAAAAGCTCCACATTTAAAATTCAGTTTTGAACTACCTTACTCCATTCATTTACATAAATATTTAAGTGCCAACTGGAAGAAATCATTAAAACAGCTCAACTTAAATGAAAAGGATTGTTATGAAGGGCTAGTCTCTAGTGCCCAGAGCACACACCTGCTGGGCTCACAATGCCAAAGCATAGAGTGCAGAAGTCACAGCCCATTCTCCTTACTGAATGTTGTGGATGATGTTTCCAAATCAGCAACCATTGCCAGCCCACAAGAGCAAACATGTTTTAAACATATGTTTTACATGATACAATCACTCCATAAACAACTAGTGCATCTAATGCCATGTATGTGGTATTAATACAACCTGAGAGCTGTGCTACAGAGAGATAATGCATTTCTCAGCTCATTGGAGGCTCTAATTCACCCCTTTGCCCCACAGCACTTTCCAAAGAGTGTGTTATCTGGAAGTAACACACCCTTGGCTTATAGCTTATTGCTTAATTGTAATCCAAAAATGTCAGATGCAAATAATTGCCATCTCAATTTGCCAACACCCATTGTAGGCTTTCTTACTTAAGTGAGCATTTTTAAAATATGTTAACGTTTTATTGACCTAGAAGAAAGAGACTCCTTTACTCCTTTTTAAAAAATAATTATCCATGATGAGAAAAGAGCACTTGGGAAGAAAAGCAGGGCATCAAGGAATTGGACATTTTTTACACTTTCTGTTTTTAATGCAGCTCAGCCTCATATCCTTACCTACATTTCAGAGTTTACATTTTCTGCTGTATCAAATAAGGCTGACAATGCATACTGTTAGCACTCTATCTGGAAAAGTAGACTTTGTTCACCCTTTACTGGCAGATGACAAGACTGAGATGACTCGATAGGCTATACCTCTAAGATGCAGTTATGTCTTTCATCTACCCTTCTATACATAGCATTTATTTGTATAGAATAAATATACATCTTACAGTATGATCTTCCCTCAATACCCCGCAAAATGAGTAAAATATCTCTTAATGCCTTGGCTTATTAGTATTACTTCTCCATTTTGCCAAAAGTAGAGTTTCTCAACTGCATTCTCTACTGCACGGAATCTTCTCTGCCCCTCACCCTACCTACAACTGCCAGTCATTGTCAGAAGCACAGCTCTGTGTCATTTGGATTCTAAGAAGAAAAAAAAAAAGTCTTAGGTTGCTATTCTTAGAATCAATATCTAAAGTCTTTATCCAGAATTAGAAGTTCTAAACTATAGGACATAGGACCTCAATCAATTTCCTCAAATGGCTTCTAGTGCATCACCCTCACTTACCTCATGATTAAACCAAACTCAAAAACAGTGCTGTGCTCGTCCTGTGCTTTCCAACATCTGTGCCTTTCTTGTGCTGTTTCCACTTGTATGAATTCCTCTTCCCATGGCTTTGAATCCAAATTATTTTTCTTTTCTCAATTTTTGAATCCGAGTTTTAGGTATTTCTAAGATTTCTAGACTCCTATCTGATTTGTTCTCTACCTCCACACTGTCAGACTCTATTGGATGCTTATGTAAGAAAATGAATTGAAGTAATTTAACATTTCACACGTAGTTTGAGAAGTGCTGTAATGGAGGCAGCACAGGGGCAAATAGGTGCCCTAATGTGGGGCATATCTCAACCTCTGTAGTCAAGGAAGGCTTCCTGAAGGAGGTAAATCTTGAACAACAATTGAAGGAAGAGTTCAAAGGAGAAATGGGGTCTTTCCAAGTGGAGTGAACACTGTCCACTGCTAGTCCCAGATTATCTCTGTATGTCGTGTCATTGGTTCCACTCGGAAACTACATATCTCTTACCTGGATTCCTTTGGCAGTCTTCCTGAAGCCACTCCGGTTGCCACATTACACGCAAAGAGCTCTTCATGGAAGTTGAACATAATTACTTTAAGCTTCGGTTCCTGGACCTTTTCAAGCTTCCCTACATCCATTGGAAGCATTCGTGCCTCAGTGGCATATGCATTTTATTTCATCTGAATGACATATCCTTGTCCTGATTTTTCATCTAATTTTATGCCGTTCCTTCTTGTACTCCACAAAGCAAAATTAGTTGATCCCTACTCTCTGTTCTTATGCAAGCTGTTTATCCTTCGATCATAACTATTCCTATTTTATAGCCAGATGGGAATATTTCTTTATGCACCTCCAGTGGCTGTCAGGTTGTCATTTCATGTGTTGTCTGGCTCACAAAGCATTCATTTCCACATTTTCAAACTCTGCTAAGAGAAGTCAATTCTATGATTTTTATTTTCTCTATTAACAGTGTGACACAATAGCTAAACAGATTTTTAGATAATATTTAAACTCTTTATGAGTTTAAAGGGAAAAGTTATCTGACTTATATTGCAAGCTATTATGATGTCTCCAATTCTCTCTCTCTCTCTCTCTCTCACACACACACACACACATGCACGCACACACCACCAACAACAACAATATTACCAACAGAGACAGTATCACCAACAGAGACAAACGCTAAAAGAACATTATTTTACAGATATTGTAAAGGTATAGGAATTAAGAACCTCATTTAAGGATACATAGCTTGTGCAAGATAAAATCAATGTACAAACTCAGGTCTGTCCTTCCCCAAGGCCATTGCCCTTGCCTTACAGCACACAATATATTAAAAGGTATTTTTATTAGTGTTCTATTTAATAGTATCTTTAGGGTTCTTATTGAGCCTTACTTTCCTTATTTCATAAACGTATCCACTTTTCCTTACTGTAGACAGGAACGCTTCCATGACATGCATATTACAAAAAGGAGGAGGAAACCCATCCTTTTTGCTCTTCAGTTTTATCATGAAACTCATCATCTTATTATAAAGGACAGTTTTATTTCTTGTAAAGTAGTCTGTTTCAAGTTTGATATGGGATGGATTTTTATCCACATTATTTAACTTTGGATGGTAATTTCGGGCCCAACTCAAATCATGACCTCTGTTAGTAGTTAGGATTACACAAACTCCTATAACAAGTAAACCCTAAATTTCAAAGGCTTAAAAGAATAGATTTACTTATTGTTCCCAAAGGGTGCTCATACCGTCAGTGGAGTAGTGAATCTCTGTGCCATAGAATCATTAGTGCTGCCGAGTGCCTTAGGCATCAGTAGCCTTCCAACAGAAAGCATAACAGCATGGAGAAGCACACCGTATTTCTTAAAAGCCCAGGCTCAAAATCATAAAAACACTTTTTTTCACCATCCTTTGATGATAACTGCTCATGTACCCTTCTCTGGATGTAAAAGGGGGGCAGCAATTTTCAAATACTGAAGGTTCTGATGCCTATAAAATGCTAGAGCTTACTTCTGAGGGAAAAACATTATATATATATATATATATATATATTTAGTTAAATTTCATATAAATTTTTATTTAAATTTATTTTTTATTGTACTTTAGGTTCTGGGGTTAATGTGTAGATCATGCAGAATTGTTGCATAGGTACACACATGGCAATGCAGTTTGCTGCCTCCATCCCCCCATCACCTACATCTGGCATTTCTTCCCATGTTATCCCTCCCTAGCCTTCCCACCCCACCGCCCTGCTGCCCCTCCCTTGGCCCCCCCACCAGACCCCAGTGTGTGGTGCTCCCCTCCCTGTGTCCGTGTGTTCTCATTGTTCATCACCTGCCTGTGAGTGAGAACATACAGCGTTTGATTTTCTGTTCTTGTGTCAGTTTGCTGAGAATGATGGTTTCCAGATTCATCCATGTCCCTACAAAGGACAAAAAGTCATCATTTTTTATGGCTGGATAGTATTCCATGGTGTATATGTACCACATTTTTCTTGTCTAGTCTATTGTTGATGGACATTTGGGTTGGTTCCAGGTTTTTGCTATTGTAAACAGTGCCGCAATTAACATACATGTGCATGTGCCTTTATAATAGAATGATTTATAATCCTTTGGGTAGATACCCAGTAATGGGATTGCTGGGTGAAATGGAACTTCTATTTCTAGGTCCTTGAAGAAGCGCCACACTGCCTTCCACAATAGTTGAACTAGTTTACACTCCCACCAATGGTGTAAAAGTGTACCTCTTTCTCCACATCCTCTCCATCATCTGTTGTCTCAAGATTTTTTAATGATCACCATTCTAACTGGTGTGAGGTCATATCTCAATGTGGTTTTGATTTGCATTTCTCTAATAATCAATGATGATGAGCATTTTTTCATGTTTGTTGGCCTCATATATGTCTTCTTTTGAAAAGTGTCTGTTCATATCCTTTGCCCACTTTTGGATGGGTTTGTTTTTTTCTTGTAAATCTGTTTTAGTTCTTTGTAGATTTTGGATATAAGTCTTTTGTCAGATGGGTCGATTGCAAAAATTTTTCCCATTCTGTTGGTTGCTGTTTCACTCTAATGATTGTTTCTTTGGCTGTACAGAAGCTCTGGAGTTTAATTAGGTCTCATTTGTCTATTTTGGCTTTTGTTGCCAATGCTTTTGGTGTTTTAGTCATGAAGTCCTTGCCTATGCCTGTGTCCTGAACAGCTTTGCCTAGGTTTTCTTCTAGCGTTTTTATGGTGTTAGGTCTTATGTTTAAGTCTTTAATCCATCTGGAGTTAATTTTAATGTAAGGTGTCAGGAAGGGGTCCAGTTTCTGCTTTCTGCACCCTGCTTGTCAGTTTCCCCAACATCATTTATTAAACAGGGAATCCTTTCCCCATTGCTTGTTTTTGTCAGGTTTGTCAAAGATCAGATGGCTGTAGATCTGTGGCATTGCCTTCAGAACCTCTGTTCTTTTCCATTGGTCTATATCTCTGTTTTGGTACCAGTACTCTGCTGTTTTGATTACTATAGCCTTGTAGTATGATTTGGCTTTATTCCAGGGATGCAAGGCTGGTTCAACATACACAAGTCTATAAACATAATTCACCACATAAACAGAACCAAAGATAAAAACCACATGATTACCTCAATAGATGCAGAGAAGGCCTTCAACAAAATTCAGCAGTACTTTATGCTAAAAACTCTCAATAAACTAGATATCAATGGAACATATCTCAAAACAATAAAAGCTATTTGTGACAAACCTACAGTCAATATCATACTGAATGGGCAAGAACTGGAAGCATTCCCTTTGAAATCTGGCACTAGAAAAGGATGTCCTCTCTTACCACTCCTATTCAATATAGTATTGGAAGTTCTAGCCAGAGCAATTAAGCAAGAAAAAAAGGGTATTCAATTAGGAAAAGTGGAATCCAAATTGTCTCTATTTGCAGACGATGTGATTGTATATTTAGAAGACCCTATCATTTCAGCCCAAAATCTCCTGAAACTGATAGGCAACTTCAGCAAATCTCAGGATGCAAAATCAATGTACAGAAATCACAAGCATTTCTATACACCAATAACAGACTAATAGAGAGCCAAATCATGAGCAAACTCCCATTCACAATTGCTACAAAGAGAATAAAATACCTAGGAATACAACTAACAAAGGATGTAAAGGACCTCCTCAAGGAGAACTACAAACCACTGCTCAAGGAAATAAGAGAGGACATAAACAGACAGAGAAACATTCCATGCTTATGGTTAGGAAGAATCAACATGAAAATGGCCATACTGCCCGAAGTAATTTATAGATTCAATGCTGTTCCCATCAAGCTACCAATGACCTTCACAGAACCAGCAAAATCCACCTTACACTTCATGTGGAACCAAAAGAGAGCCCACATAGCCAAGACAATCCTAAGCAAAAAAAAAAAAAAAAAACCAAAGGCATCACACTACCCGACTTCAAACTATCAAACTATACTACGAGATATAAATTATTAATACAAAATGAGATATAAGGCTTTGGAAGAGGCTTTGGCAGTGAAGGACCTTAAGGTTTAAGCATTACTAGTATAACAGCTAGTAAGCCTCTAGAGGCTGAAAAAAAATGTAGCCTGTGGCTTGCCAGCTATCACCCAGTGATAACCCCTCTATAAAAGAAGAGAACAAGTACTTAGTTATTATGCCTGTTATAAGACAGTCATTTCTCTCTGTTTTACAAATTAAGCGACAATCCCTAGCAAGGTAAGATATGATGTCAAATAATATCTGTTATCATCTATTATTTATTAAACAAATCTAATAACAGAGCAAGTTTTAAACAACTGTAATCAAGATTCTAGAATTTTCTAAAGCTAATTGAGCTCTAGTCAATCTTATTTCATAATATAAAATAAATTATCTAAGCAGTGTTAATTTTTTTGTTTTTCATTTGATGCTATCATTATTTTGAGAACTCAGAACTTTCTCTAACATATATTCTAAAAAAGAGATTGGATGCTGAATTTTAGTCATAACTATTATGTCCATGGAACTACATCGCACTATCACTTAAATCTTAAATGCACACTCAGTAAATATTACACATTAGTCATTGTAACCTGTTTGCATTAATACTTTCTTAAGGGGTGCATGTGTGTGTGTGTGTGTGTGTGTGTGTGTGTGTGTGTGTGTGTGTGTGTGTGTAAGAGTTAATAAGATATTTCAGATAGTAATTTTGCTGCAGTGACACACAAGTATTTGAATTAAGTAAATCAGTTTGGACTGGAGAGGGGAGAAAACCCAGCTTTCCTCTCTCTGCCTCTGCTTTTCCTTGTGGTGAAATGTTACTTACCTGCCCTCTGTAAAATGGGAACATTAATACTTACCCTGTTCACTTGAAAGGTTTCTATACAAACCAAACACATTGCTGCTCGAAAAAGCATTTAGTGATGATAAAGTACTCAACAGATGTAATATATCACTGGTTATGATAGTCATGATCATAAAAATGATAAAATATTAACTTCATTAGGCAAATCGCATACAGAATGTACAAGTCAGATATGTATGTGAAAGTTCCCCACTCACTAATTAGGAGATTTTGAACAAGATAAATAATTTTTCCATGCCTCAGACTTCTCTTTAAGAGGATCATTATATATTATACTATCTGCCCCACAGAGATGATATGAGGATTAAAGAAACGTATATAAAGAGTACCTGTATATTCATCAGATCAAAAACTTATTTTGAATACAAACTTGTTTTCTTTCAAAATCACCTAATTTTTTTAAAGGCAGCTAAAACCCAAATTTTATAATGCTAACTCAATCTACACATCTACTTTAAACCGTTTCTTATTTTCTTTTAAAGTTGATTAGTTGCTAAGTTTATCCCTAGCTGTATTTCTTTGGGAGGATGACTACAATTTGGAATGTGTTTAGTTATATACTGAAGAATGTGGATTCTGTGGTTTTTTGAATGTGAGTGAAGTGAATACAACTTCAAAGTATCTAATAACTAGTCCCATGTAAATATATCTCTGTCTGTATCCATTTCTTCTGATTTCTGAAGCACTGGTTCTTTAAAACAATGCTTTCTCTGTCAAATCTCACAAAGTGTTTTTAGGCAGCATTATAAATTCCATAATTGTCTTGAAGGTGTGTCAATAATAGCCAAGGCAATTGTTCCACCTTTTTCAAATTCTCTTACTGGAAAGTTGTTTTCTCTTTTTTGATTTATGCCTGCCCTTTGTAATTTCATGTTTTAGAATCTCTAATATCCTCATTAGTCTTTGAATCTTTTCAGCATGTTTCTATTATTGAGCAGTAGAAATGCCTGACTGTTATTATTTTATGAATTATTAATTTGGAGTCTTCATATTGCATTTGTGATACAGCAGAGTGATATAGGATAGTATGTTATAATCGTGTTCCCATATTTACAAGTAGAAACAACTGAGAAAAGATTAAGCCTAACCAAAATTTAAGTTATGGTTGTAGAAAAAGCTGCAACTTCTTCATTTTGTTTTCATTTATATATTGACATTTTATTAAACACTTACAAATATACATTGTAGTTAATTTGATTTATATTCTGAAATGCATTGTGAAATGCAATTCAGAGCTCAAACTATTGATTGCTTGTTTTATATTTGTGTCTTTTAAATTACTTTCTAAAAGGTACATTTCCTTATTAGTCATACCTATCAAACAAACCTGCGTGTTCTGCACATGTACTCCCAGAACTTTAAGTATAATTTTAAAAAAAATGTAAAGGCTTTTATCTGTGTATTTTTATCTATAAAAAGTTTTACACTATTTAAAATTTGAATCAAGTTCATAGATCTATCTCTTCTATTGTTTTCTCATTGTTCAATCACAAGACTAACACCTTTTTTTCAGTATACTCTTAAGGATTACTTGACATAACACTCTTAGCATAGGGAACAGAAGAGTCAATGTTCTACAACTTTTTTTTTTCGGTGTGGTGTGATGTGGTGTAGGGGACAGGCTCTGGGTCTGTTGCCCTGGCTGGAGTGCAGTGGAGTGATCTCGGCTCACTGAAACCTCCACCTCCCAGGCTCAATCGATTCTTGTGCCTCAGCCTCCCGAGCAGCTGAGATTATAGGTGCCCGGCACCACACCCAGCTAATTGTTGTATTGTTTGTAAAGATGGAGTTTCACCATGTTGGCCAGGCTGATCTGGAACCCCTGGGCTCAAGAGATCCACCTGCCTCAGCCTCCCAAAGTGATGGGATTAGAGGCATGAACCACTGTGCCCAGCCTATTTTTAAATAATTATCAGTACTGTTGTAATTTTAAAATTTCATATTAGGTAAATACAACAGAAATTTTATTTTAGGAGAACCTAAGAAGAAAATAAAGAAAGTGGTTGCAGCAAAACTTAATTCATCTTGTTTTTTTCTGTGTTAACACTTTCCACAATAAAAAGTACTAATCTTTGATGTCATAACATATACTAAGAACTCTGTTCAGCACTTTACTACCTTAGTTCATTTAATCCTTTTGAGAGACTGTGAGGAGCTATAGTGCATGGAATAGATCTGAAAACTATGGTACAGACTAATTGGTAACAAAAAGTGACAATTTTTAGTAATAAAAATAATCAGACAAATTATTTGTAATAATTAACTATCCACTTAGAAAATGGTAAAGCATGGATTTGCAATCATGTGTACCTAATTTTAATGTACTACATACTTCCTTCCCTTTTACTATAGCATAATTATAGCTATTTCTTATATGCCCTTCATGTAACTATCAATAATGTCTTCATGTCATCTTTTTTATATGTGCAACATTAATAAATTATAATTTCTTGGTGGGTAGGTTTCATTTCATGTATTTTCATATATAACAAAAATTTAACAAAGGGACATAAACATATCTGCAGAGGAATATGTAAATGATGATCAAATCAATGAAAATATCCTAAATTTGCTATGGGGGATAAGGTAGGAATAAATTTTTCATCTTTGTCTTTGATGTTTAAATATTTCTCTAATCATTATGACTGGTAGTGACAAGACCTTGACAGACCATCAAATTTGGGGCTCCCAGGTGATTCTAGTTAACCATCTTCCCCAGGGTCAGTTTTTCCCCTTCAGTCTGATTCCCATTAAAGGTAACTCTTGGGCACTGTCTGATACTCAAACAGTTTATTCTGGCAAGGATCTTACAAGATAGATAACAGTAACAGGCCCGGTGACCTGGGCCAGATACAGTCAGGGCTCAGATGACTGACTTACTGGGAGAATCTCCCTCTGGAGACCATTCTGAGAGTTTGAAGGATTCTTTCCTCTTTTCTACATCTATGTTCAGTCCAGGTCAGTTCCTAGGTGCTTCTTTCATAAAGGGACTGTAGATTTTCTTGTAAGGGTAGGCTTTATTGTAAGGTTCATGAAAGTTGCATCTATGCTGTGGTGGCCTTGTCTCTAGGGCAACCAGGGTTTTTAGATCCCACTGTTAGAGAGACTCTGTAATCTCCAGTCCAGTTTGTTCCATACTGTTAAGTGACACTTAGTGAAGCCTCTGCAAAATGTTCGTGTGGGCCTTATGACTATTGTTAATCTTACAGGTACAATATGTTTCATATATTACTATATTGATTTCAATAGAAACCACACATGATTAAGCCTTGCCAGGCAACAAATATTTTAAGAGTGATCCATATTTACATTTACCCTCTTCAGAAACAAAACAAATGATTGAGAGTCCATGTATCCCAAATAAATGTGTATAGCAATAGCTGAAAGACAACTTTGACTCAAGATGCTTTGCAGTTTTCTGAATAAGAAATACATATATGTGTGTGTGTGTCTGTATGTATTCCTAATTTAAGCAAAAAAATACAGTAACAGCTGCAAATACAATAGTGTGTACAAGTCAGTTTCTTGATGTCAATGACTGATTTTTTTCTAAAGATACACTAACTACATTTGGTTTATTAACATCGAGTATGGCTTTTTCTTCTAGTTTAAGCAGACTCTCCATTTAATCCCATGCTGTTGTTCCTCTTTAATTCTGCTAAAGTTGATCAGTTTCTTAATTAGTAAACTTTCTTAGCCTTACAGATGAGTCTGAGATATGATTAATCTAATTCTCAAAGTTTGCTTCAAATATGAAGTCTTTAATGATGCTTTTTTTAGAGGCTTGCTTCTGTTGATAAATTGCAAAATGCCTACTGTTATTAACAACAAGGGCTCCCCGCTCTCTATCCTGATTACTCCTGGTAAGACCTGTATGCCTTCCTTCCACGTTCTGTCTGAATTCTGCTGTATTCTGTAGATATATTGCTTCCTTTAGTGAAAAATATACTCTCTAATTCAGATCAGACCAGCAAATGAATTTCCACTCATTGAGCAGAAACATGAGTTTCCAACAACATACTTCTTCCTTTCTAAAGCATAAACGTTTGGAGCGCATTTTTATTTAATGATGTAACGCCTAAGCTTATGCTGGTTACTGCTGGAACACTTAAGTCATGCAAATATTCCTTAACTAGAGCATTTTAGACCATTGAGGGTCCAGAATTTTCTCCCCTCCTCAGCTCTGTCAGTTGATGTGATTCTGCTGAGTATACCAGTCTTCTACCGGGAAACTTACAGGAACAACTTGTCAGTAAATGATAGCGACCTTCATGAATGGTATTAAAATATGACTAATTTGGAAATAGCTTATTATCCATAAATATAAGCATTAGGCTTTGGCAAAATAGGACCTTCAAAGATAAAGCAAACTGTACCATTTTTGGATGATTGCTTTCTAATTCATAGCATACTATAAGAAGTATGTAAAAAAAACTCTAGATTATTACTTTGGAAAATAAAAAGATTGGTAATATGACTTAATTTGTGAGTATGTTGAAATTTCTCCTTTGCTAAAGCATCAACTCTTTTTAATTTAGCTGCATTGGGAATCTCAATTGAGGAGTTATCACTTGTTTTTTCATTTTTCCTCTGTAGGCAAGCTGTCAAGTCATGTGTGGTGTCATTATTCCACAATACCCAGACTCTGGATTCTGCATGTGTTGACTAATACTCAAATTGATGACATAATTGTAGTTTTCTTACTCTTTAGAAGAAAGTAAAAACTAAACAAAGGTACAATATTTTTGCCAATTATTGGGAGTGATTCGTTATATTTTTCTATGGGAAATGATTTCTACTATTTTGTTTGTTTTCATATGAACTATTAAAATAATAACACCATCTGGACAGTTAACTGAAATGGAACTGAAGCGCTGAGTGAATGAAATTATGTGACTGTGGGTAGTATAGCCCTAAGTAATTTATACTCAAGTACAGCAAAGAAAGTTTCAAACTGTGTTCCTGTGCTCCATCACAAGGTTACACCAAATTTTCAGAACCATTAGAAAATTATTATTCTGTGGAAAAATGTAAGTATCCCTTTTTCTAAAACACATATCTGAATTGTTTGCTTCTCAAGGAAACTTAAAGAAACAACATGACTCTACAAACATCAGAAATTACGTAACGGCATCCCTTCATTTGATGTGAAAACAAATGCTCTTCACACTGGTGTCTCCTGTGACACTGGTGTCTCCTGCCTCAGGTCCTTGGCACGTTACTGCTCTCTCTGCGTGGAACATTCTTCCCCTTCTCTCTGTGTAAATCTTGACTTTGACTCCTTCAAATCTTGGCTTAAATGTCATCTGTCAGAGAGGTCAACCATGACCACAGTGTTAAAATAGTACCATTTTTTTGTTCATTCCATCTATCTCTCTATCCTATTGCCCTGCCTTTTTGTCTTCTTTGAAGTTCATTCCACTTGATATTTATGTACTTTTCTGTTTATTCATTCATTTTCTGTCTCCCTCTATTAAAATGTTAATTCCATGAAAAAAAAATTGCAGTTCTATGTTTTCAGTGCCTAAAATACAACCTGACTAATAGTAAAACCTCAACAGATGTTTGTTATTACAAAGTAAGTGAACAAATGGATAAATGAATGAACGAATTGAAAAAATCTTAATTATAAACACCATGTTTTATAAGAACCTCTCAGGATAAGTTAATGGTCTTTTTTTATTTACCAACTTCACTGCATGGCTCACTTCCCTCCCTACTCTATATACACATAAAACCCTAAATTATTTCTAATTTATTAACTTAACCGGTGTTTGTAACCTCAGTGTTCCTACCATTTTCTAAATATGGAATACTTTTCCTAGCATTCCCCACCCCAATTCCAACTATAGGCGTTCTGATCATCTTTCCAAGTTCAGGTTAAAGGATATTTTCTTCACAAAGCTATTTTGTTAGTAATGGTGAATTAATTATAATTTTTCCCCTCTGTTGCCACTGCTTTATTTCTGCTGTGATTCTTTAGTCTTGTTTCTGTCTGTCCCCAGGCAGATACTAGAATTTAAACTCTTGATTAGTAAAGAAATTAATTTATCTCTGAATACCATGAGGTACACAACACAATACATTGTCTGTTTAAGTTACTTAAAATATTTTGTGGTAGAAAAGAAAGAATAAATTAATCTAATTCAATGCTTTTAGTAAATGTCCACAATAATATTGAGGCTTAGAGAGACTGATGCTAAATGCATCTCAAATTCTATTTAATTAATTTGATCTACCTTTTAAAAACATGAAGTCAATTTAGTTGATCAGCTTAGGTAGAATAAAATAATCGGCAAAATTGTCTCTTCTCTCCAAAAACTATCTATCTATATATGAATTTGTGGAAACTGTGTCTATAGACTGAATAGGGACTACGCTAAAGAGCAAAATAAAAAATTTACGTAATGTGCAGACATTGACAGCCAGATGTTTCTGTAGCTATAGTAATTCATGTGTATTAGAAAATGTTGACGCTATTCCATGTAGTCCGTAGTTTGCCATTGCATTTGTTCAAAAATAGACAGTATCTAAGACAAGAGTACATTTTGACTGTATGTCTGTATACATACACACACTTTGTATTTTGTAGCCTGGTGATAATAAAACTTCATGAAGAAAGCTGCGATGGTGTTCTTTTTATCCAGGCCTTGCAGGTTTCTAAAGATGTTTCCTGATGGGTAGGCAGCCAATAAGCATCAGCACTGCAAACATCCTGACAAAGCATCTGATCCTGCTCTTTACGGCCATTTCTTAACATTAGTGGGAAGCAGCGCATATTGACACTGAGATCTATTTAAAAGCGAGGTTCCTGACAACTGAACTTCAAGAAGGCAGAGACTTTAAAAATGCACATAGACACATTGTGTTGACAGCAGGCGCTATTGACTTTTCCGCTGTACGATCCACGCCAAGGGCTCAGTAAAGGCACAGAAGCCCGGGGAGAAAGGAGCGGATTTCTTAAAAACTACCTGCTGTCAGTTAGTTTGGCATCCTTTGGGACAGCAGGTGCTCCATGGATAAAACGAAAGATTGTTAGAGGATTTTTTCTTTTCTTCTTCTGTTTTATGACAACTCATTGATGGTAGGACCTAGTTGTGATGAAAGTTCAGTTTACCTTGACAAGATAGCTTTTTCTCCAGTCCATTAACCCAGTCACTGGCCTGTGACAGATTAAGGAGAGGGAAAACACAGAAATTTGACTTTTCCTAGCTCCTGTTTTTTTTTTTTTTTTTTTTTTTTGAACATGCAAGCTACAGCTGGATAGAGATAAACCACATCTCCATTTCAAACACAACTTCCCAAAACCAATTACACTGCAAGTGCTTTACTTTGTTGTGTTTTTAAAATCTGTCCCTTTTGACATCTCTGATCTACAGGAAGATTATACTTTGCACGATGTTACCAAGTCATATTGTCTGAGGTGAATGAACTGATTGTAAGGTCAGTAGATTGAATGCAAGTAACTCTGTGTTATAGGATTGGTCGTAATTTACCAACAGGAAATACTAACAGTGTTCAATGTCGAATTTTCAAAACTAGAATTCCTATTTTGTGATGATAATATAAGGCTGCTTTGTGTCTGATTAAGTAGCAGAAATATATGGTTATCTATCGAGAGGCCACAGAAAAGTCTATGGAAGATGCTAAAGCTGATGGAATGTCAAATGTTACAGGAAACAGTGGGCAAACCATAGATGTGTTTGATAAATGCATTAGAACATTATAGATTAAAAAATAAAACAGATGACGGGGGCATTTGCTTTAAGCAATGAATTACAAGTCAAAGCTGTAACAATGATAACTCAAGAAAGGAGAGAAAAACTTGAAAATGCTCTTGTAAAAAGTGGTTTAGCAAGGAGAAAGAAACAGAGACATACAACAAGCACAATTTTAGAAATTCAATTTAAAATCAAACTTTTATTTATTTACTTAGGTTCACATATGAATATGTAATTAGAATGAAAAATAATTTACTGTAAATTATTAAATATAAAACGGATGGATACTACAAATTAAATTAAAATAAAAGTAGCACGGTATTCTGAACAGTGAATTTCCTCATACTTTTTTCTACATTGTTGGATTACATAGTCCTTGTTAGCCCCTCCGTGACGATGATTTTCATATCTGTTTCTCCAGAGAGAATAGAAAACTAGTTCAGACATTCCTCTAACAGAGTTGATCAAAACGTGTTCTTTAGAATCAATAGTTTAGAAAAGATTCCTTCCTCTTCACAGCTCATGGTTAATGACATGCCAAGACTTGATCTGGCCTGGTGGCATGCATAAAACATGTGGCTTCACATGCAGGCATCTTCAGCATTTGTCATACTGCTGCAAGGTTGTGCTCTGCAAACAGAAGTCCTGCATAATTCCCAGCCTAAAAGAAAGCAAGTGTATGGTGCACTTTTAATTCTTTACAATTATAATTAGAAATATTCCTCAGGAGCATTTAATGCTAATATTAAATGTTATTAAATGATTAAATATGTAATTAATATTAGTCAAATATTCCTGAAGAATATTCCCCACAGAAAAATACCTTGGACCAGGTATTTATGAGTACAAAATTCTTCACCAAATTGTCCGATAATGGGAAGAAATTTAAAAATTTTTTCTGGATACTCAGTAGGTGTATGTATTTATGGGGTGACATATTTTGATATAGGCATACAATGTGTAAAATCACACTAGGGTAAGTGGAGTATCCATTGCCTCGAGCATGTATTCTTTCTTTGTGAATACAAACAATTCAATTGCACTCTTTAGTTATTTTTGTTTTTCATTTATATGCATACTTTTGAGATGAAGTCTCGCTCTGTTGCCCAGGCCGGAGTGCACTGGCAATCTCAGCTCACTGGTACCTCCGCCTCCTGGGCTCCAGCGATTTTCATGTCTCAGCCTCCTGAGTAGCTGGAACTACAGGCGTGTGCCACCATGCCCAGCTAACTGTTTTGTTGTTTTGTTTTGTTTTTTATTGAGAAGGAATTTCACTTTTGTCGCCCGGGCTGGAATGCAGTGGCGCAATCTCGGCTGACTGCAGCCTCCTGGGTTCAAGTGATCCTCCTGCCTCAGCCTTCCAAATAGCTGGGATTATAGGTGCCGGCCACCATGCCCGTCTAATTTTTGTATTTTTTTAGTAGAGACAGGGTTTCACCATGTTGGCCAGAGTGGTCTCAAGCTACTGGTTTCAAGAGATCCGCTCACCTCGGCCTCCCAAAGTGCTGGGATTACATCATGAGCCAACACACCCGCTGTGTTTAGTTATTTTTAAATGCACAAAAATCATGTTGACTGGACTAATGCTTTTGTGCTATCAAATGCTAGATCCTATTCATTCTGACTATAATTTTGTACCTATTAATCATCTTCATTTACCCTCCTACGCCCCACCTACCCTTCCCCACGTCTAATAATCATCCTTCTTCTATATCTGAGTTCTCTTGCTTTCGTGTTTAGCTCCCACAGATAAGTGAGAACATGCGAAGTTTGTCTTTCTGTGCCTGGCTCAACTTATTTAACACGATGTCCTCCAGTTCCATTCATGTGGTTGCAAATGACAGGATCTCATTCTTATTTGTGGCTGAATAGTGCGCCATTGTTATATGAATCACATTTTCTTTATCCATTTGTCTGTTGATGGACATCTAGGTTGCTTCCAACCTGGGCTATTGTGAACAGCACTGTGATAAACGTGGGAGTGCAGATATCTCTTTCTACACTCATTTCCTTTCTTCCGGGTCTATACCTAGCAGTGAGATTGCTAGATTATATGATAGCTCTATTTTTTAGTTTTTTGAGGAGCCTCAGTTCCACTTTCCATGATAATTGCTCTAATTTCCATTCCCACCAACCGTGTACAAGTATTCTCTTTTCTCCACATCTTCACCAGTGTTTGTTATTACATGTCTTTTAAATAAAAGCTCCTTTAACTGGGGTGAGAGGATATCTCATTGTAGTTTGGATTTGTATTTCTCTGATGATCACTGATGTTGAACACCTTTTTATATGCCTGTTTTCCATTTTTATGTTTTTGTTGAAAAATGTCTATTCAAATTTTTGCCAATTTTTAATCAAATTATTACACCCCCCCCCCATTTTTTGTGTTCCTTATATGTCCTGGTTATTAATCCTTTCTCAAATGGATAGTTTAAAAACATTTTTGCCTATTTTATAGATTGTCTCTTAGCTTTCTTGATTGTTTCCTTTACTGTGCAGAAGCTTTTTAAATTAACACGATCCTATTCATCCATTTTTGCTTTGGTTACCTGGGCTTATGGAGTATTTCTCAAGAAATCTTTGCCCAGACATCTTAGTTTGAGATTTTAGATTTAGGTTTTTAATCCATTTTGATTTGATTTTTGTGTATGGTGAGAAATAGGGGGTCTCATTATTCTGCATATGAATATCCACTTTTCCCAGATCCATTTATTGAAGAGACAATCCTTTCCCTGGTGTATATTCTTGGCACTTTTGTCAAAAATGAGTTCACTGTAGATGTAAGAATTTGTTTCTGCATGCTTTATTCTGTTTCATTGGTCTGCATGTCTTTTTGCATACCAGTACCATACTGTTTTGGTTACTATAGCTCCATAGTATAATTTGAAGTCAGGTAATTTGATTCCCCCATTTTTGTTCTTTTTGCTCTGCGTAGCTTTGGCTATTTTGGGTCTTTTGTGGTTTCATATAAATGTTTGGATTTTTTTTTATTCCTGTGAAGTATGTAATTGATATTTTAACAGGGATTGCACTGAACCTGTAGATTGCTTTGGGTATTATGGTCATTTTAACAATATTGATTTTTCAAATCCATAAACATGGAATACTTTCTCATTTTTTGTATCATCTTCAATTATCAAATCAACGTTTTATAGTTTTCATTGTAGAGAACTTTCACTTATTTGGTTAAGTTTATTCCTAAGCATTGTATTTCATTGGTAGCTGTTATAAATGGGATTACTTTCTTGATTTCTTTTTCAGGTTATTTGCTGTTGGTATATAGAAACGCTAGATTTTTCTATGTTGATTTTGTATCCTGCAACTTTAGTGAATTTGTTTTCAGTTCTAATAGTTTTCTGGTGACATCTTTAACTTTTTCCAAATATAAGATTATATCATCTGCAAACAAGGGTAATTTGACTTCTTCCTTTACAACTTGGATGCCCTTTGTTTGTTTCTCTTTTCTGATTGTCATAGCTAGGACTTCTAGTACTCTAGTCAAAGTGAACATCCTTGTCGTGTTCCAGATTTAGAGAAAAGACTTTCAGTTTTTCCCATTCAGTATGATACTAGCTGTAGATCTGTCATATATGGCTTTTATTGTGTTGAGGTATGTTCCTTCTCTACCTAGTTTTTTGAGGCTTTTATCCTGAAGAAATGTTGAGTTTTATCAAATGCTTTTTCAGCATCAATTGAAATGAGCATATGGTTTTTAGCCTTAATTCTGTTGATATGATGCATCACATTGATTGATTTGTATATGTTGAACTATCTTTGCATCCCTGAGACAAATCCCACTTGGTCATAAAGAATGATATTTTTAATGTATTGTTGAATTTGGCTTGCTAATATTTTGTTAATGATTTTGCATCAGAGTTGCTCAGGCATGTTGGCCTATAGTTTTCTTTTTTTGATGTGTCTTCATCTAGTTTGGAGATCGGGGTAACACTAACCTTGTAAAATCAGTTTGGAAATATTCCCTGCTCCTCTATTTTTGGGAATATTTTCAGTGAGGTTGACATTAGTATAGTTCTTCTTTAAATATTAGGTAAAAATGAGCAGTGAAACTGTGTTCTGTGCTTATCTTTGCTGGAAAACTTTTGTTATAGCTTCAATCTCTTTACTTGTTATTTTCTGTTCAGATTTTTTGTTTGTTCATGGCTCAATCTTTGTAGACTGTATGTGCCCAAGAATGTATCTATTTCTTCTAGGTTTTACAACTTATTGGCATATAGTGTCTCATAGTAGCCTTTAACGATCTCTCAATTTCTATTTTATCAGCAATAATGTTTTCTTTTTCATCTCTGATTTTGTTTGAGTTTTCTCTCTTTTTATCTCAGTCTAGCTAAAGGATAGTCATTTATAATTTCAGAAATCCAACTTTTCATTGTATGGATCCTTTTTATCTTTTTCTTTTAGCTTCATTTATTTCTACTCTGATAATTTCTTTTCTTCTACTAATTTTTGAGTTTTGTTTACTCTTGCTTTTATAGTACGTCAAGATGAATCATTAAGTAGTTTATTTGAAGTTATTTTTACTTTTTTGGTGTAAATCCTATTGCTATAAACTTTCCTCTTATACAGCTTTCACTTTTTTCATTTTCATTTGCTTCAATTTTTAAAATTTTCTTCTTAATTTCTTCATTGACTCACTGATCATTCAAGTGCATATTGTTTAATTTTCATGTCTTTACATAGTTTTCAAAGCTTCTTATTATTGATTTCTAGTTTTAGTCTATTGTGGTTAGAATATACTTGATATAATTTCATTTCTTTTGAAGATTTTAAGACCTGTTTTGTGACATAACATATGGTCTATCCTTGAGAATGACCCATGTGCTAAAAAGAAGAATGTGTATTCTGCAGCTGCTGGATGAAATGTTCTCCAAATATCTGTGAGTTCCATTTGGTCTACAGTGCAGGTTAAATCCAATGTTTCTTTTTTTTGATTCTCTGTCTGGATGATCTGTTTGAAAGTGGAGTTTTGAAGTCTTCCGCTATTATTATATAATGTGTATCTCACTGTTTAGTTCTAATGGTATTTTCTTTATATTACTGGGTGATCCAATGTTGGATGCATATATATTTACAATTGTTACATCCTCTTGAATTGATGTTTTAGTTTTATATAATGACCTTCTTTGTCTCTTTTTATAGTTTTTGTCCTGAAATTTATTTTACCTTATATAAGTAGAGCTATTTCTGCCGTTTTTGGTTTCCATTTGACTAGAATATCTTTTCCGTTCTTCAGTCTGTGTGTCTTCACAGGTGAAATGTGTTTCTTGTAGGCAACACATTGTTTAGTCTTTATTCATTCAGCTACTCTATGCCTTTTGATTAAAGAGCTTAGTCCATTTAAATTTATGTTACTATTAATATGTAGGGACTTATTCCTGTAATTTTGTTATTTGTTTTCTGGTTGTTTAGTGGTCTTCTCTTCCTTCTCTCCTTACTTCCTAATTGAAAGAATTTTTAACAGGCTAATTTCTTTCTCTGTGTATGTGCTAGCAATGTAGAGGTGGCAGCTTCTTGGGTTTTTTTTTTTCTTTTTTTTAGTATATTTAACATTGTGCAATCATCACCACAATTTGGTTTGAAAATATAATATCCCCTGAAAAAATCCTTACCTTTTAGGAATCACTCTTAACTTCCCTGCTCCCAGCCACTGACAATCACTATTCTAACTTGTGTCTGTATATGTCTATTCCAAACATTTCATACAAATAAAGTAATATTATATTTTTTGTGTGTCTAGCTTCTTTCACTTACAATAATGTTTTCAGGGTCCATTCATGCGGCACTTCATTCTTTTTTATTGCTGAATAATATTCCATTACATGGATATATTCTGTTTCATTTATCCATTCACAATTGAAGGATATTTTCAGAGTTTTCACTTTGTGGCTATTATAAATTTTGTGTAGACAAAAGTTTTCAGCCATCTATGTAACTTTTAAGAAGCTGAACTGCTAGCTCATATGGAAACTTTATATTTAACATTTTAGGGAATTGCCAGATTGTTTTCCAAAGTAGTTACACCATTTTACCTTCTCACCAACAGAACATGAGGTTTACAATTTCTCCACATTCTCCCTGAATGTTTTATTATCTGTCTTTTTAATCATAGTAATCCTAACAGATGTGAAATAGTGTCTCCTTATGGTTTTGATTTACATTACCCAAATGACTAATTTTTTGAGCATAGTCTCATGTGCATATTGATTATTTGTATATCTTCTTTGAAGAAGTAGCTATTCAACATCTTTGTCCATTTTCATAAATGAATATACACGTTTGGTATATAATGTCTATATAATATAATGTACAAATCATAAGCATTATGTTCAGCAAGGCTGGATAATTATGCACATCCATGTTGATACCATGCTAATCGACACATAGACTATTGCCATCATCTCTGGAAGTTCAATAATGTTCTTTTCCCATAAGTTCCTCTCACCTAACCAGGTAAAACCTCTGATTTCTATCAGCATAGAAAATGCCTTTTCTTGCATTTTACATACATGAAATAATCAAATATATGCTCACTTCTCTTTGGACTTTTTCACTCAACATTGTTTTTGAGATTAATTCATGTTGTTACAAGCCTCTGAAGATTTTGGGCGTTTTATTACAAAGTAATATTCCCCTGTAGAAATATAGTACAATTTCTTTACTATCAGTAAGACTGTTATAAACTTTTTTTAGGTTTTTCTGTGGGAATACCTTTTAATTTTTCCAGAAATTGAATTGTTTGGATATTATGTAGATGCATGATTAGCTTTTTCAAAAATGACTGAACAGTTCTCCTAAGCAATTTTAACACTTTTGCATTGCCATCAGCAATATGCGAGCTTCCAGCTGCTTCACATTCTTAACATTTTGTATATTTAGTCTTTATGGTTTGAGCCAACCTAGTGATTGTGAAATGGTAGCTTATTGTGATTTTGACGTGTATTTTTTCTGAGTACAATGATGTGTTTGCTGAACATTATATATCTTTTTTTTTTTAATGAAGTGTGTATTAAGTCTTTTGCCCACTTATATTGGGTTTTGTTTTTTTTTCCCTCTGTGTATTAAGGAAACAAGTCTTTTGTCATTGTGTGTGTGTGTGTGTGTGTGTGTGTGTGTGTGTGTGTGTATGCATTATTTTCTCCTGTTCTATCACTATCCTATAAAACTTGTCAATATCTTTTGAGGGGCAGATGTTGTCAATTTGATGAACTATAATTTATCATATTGTTCTTTTGATGATCAAAGAAATTACTATAAAAGTAAATGATATTTTTTAAATAAGCCAAAGAATGAAAGTAACCTCTAAAAATTAAAAAAGGCAAGGAAATGGATTCTCCCTTGGAGCCTCCAGAAGAGAAAACAACCCTGCCAACATCTTGATTTTTAGTTCATTGAGACATGCATTAAATTTCTAACCTACAGAAATTTTGGTTAATATATCTGTGTTGGTTTTTTTTAAGATTCAAGTTTCTTTTATTATCTCAACAAATATTACACTAGTAAATGATTGGGAAAATACAACTAAGTTCATTAAAAGCATAGGCTGATTATTCATACCTATTACATTCAGAATTGTGCAAAACCATTAGGCATATTGTAGAACTGTAATTGTTTTTCTAACAAAGTATGATTTTACAAAACTATAGTGCTGCCATGATCCAATTTTAATACTGAATACTCATATACACAATACAATGTAAAAGTAAACTGGGTAGTGCTTTCTACAAAAAGATATATTGAGGCACTTTACAAATATACCAATATTTTGACCCAGATTACTTTCTGGTTTAGATTAAAATGGACAGGCTAAATGTTCCACTTTAAATATGAAAGGGATTTT
Organism: Plecturocebus donacophilus; assembly: GCA_004027715.1. Classification (NCBI taxonomy): domain Eukaryota; kingdom Metazoa; phylum Chordata; class Mammalia; order Primates; family Pitheciidae; genus Plecturocebus; species Plecturocebus donacophilus. The sequence goes on along the minus strand of PVKP010001520.1, from coordinate 88,852 downwards.
TATTATTAAAATATTTTATATAAAATACCTTGGGGAACAGCAGCAGCAATGTCTAAAAATCCTCCCACTATATTCTCTAATTTAACATATTAAGTCAGAATAAAACAATTCCGCTCACAGTTTTGCATGTTGCAACAGCAGAAGGTAATAACTTTTTTTAAAATCAATCTCAAAGTGACTTTTTAGTCATACATTTTATAGTTTCTATTACAATTACAAGGTAGAAAACATACAGCAGTAGGGCCTGCCATGTGATGTCATTGGACAATACGTAACAGTATCTACAATTATGTAATTATAGAATACATCTTTAAATACTATTGATATGCATAAAAAGGGTAAGTATAATAAAGACAGCAAGTTTGTAATGAGAAGATTATTTTAAAAAGAAAACATAGAATGTTTTCACTCCATTTCAATGGAAAGCATGTATATGTTTATCAGGAAGCACCAGATTCTGTACTGGAAGAAGCAGATGTAGTTTTGGAATAAGATAGCTGATAAGTATATCCAAACTGTTAAAATTGCTGATAACAAAGGCATGTATACTGCTTCAGATAAACACAAAAGGCTTGTATTAAGTTGCTACAGTTGTGATAATTTGTTACAGTAGCAATAGGAAACTAACACAGTAAGAAAGTGTGTTAAAGTAAATAACAGGTATTATAAAAATGGTGTTTTGGATAGAAGGATTGTTTACCTAGCTGAAAAATCAGACATAATATAAATGGTCAAGAATAGGGGATTCCTTAGATAATGGGTTATCCAAATTGTTCAATAATAAACAATTATTTTTAAAGGTGGTTATATAACTATATATCTTTTAAACCAAAAAATATTCATAATAGATTGTGAAGAAAAAACTGAGTTAAGCTCATTATGCTTAGTTTGTTCACTTTTTGTAAAATTACATTGATTTACATATGTACATATTAGAATGCCTATGAAAATAGTAACTATTGCATTCTTTATCCATAGTGTTTAAAATTACTTTGATTTTTTTCCTTTTTAGTTATCTGTTTTTCTAGCTTCCATGCAGAAACCTTTAACCAGCCTGCTATTGTCAGAGATTCTATGAGAAGACATTCTAAGAGCTACCTTCCATATGTGGAATATTTATTATTTGCTTAAATATTTCCTGCATATATTGATGAAATTTGCTTGCCTTATAGATTTAGAAGGAACAAATGCCAAACACTTATTTTAATATTTTAGCTTGCATTCTATCCTGAAAACAGACATGGTTAACTGGGTTATTTCTATGTCCTTTCCTCTGATTCCCATCTTAAGCATAATTTACGGCCTTTATGGTGCTACTTGAATCAAAGGTAGTCAAAGACAGAGAACAAATAGCAAGTATGTTGTTTTTTTACTTCTCCCAATGCACTTTGTGTATTTTATGACTATATTTTATGACTATACTCTCTTACAGTTGCAAGATAGAAAACATACACCACAATGATAATTAAAATCTGTCACTTGTGAATTTTGTATATTTATTGGAGGTAAATGCAGAACTTGCAATGTATTTATTCAGTTGTATGAAAGGGGTAATTTATCTCACTTGCTCTATGTATGTTAAAAACCAGAATGTGTACACATTTCTTAACTCTAATTCTTTAGCTGTTTGAATATAAAAGTATGCCAAATAAGGAGAAAAATGGTTCAGAGGTTTTTAGCACAGAAATTTCCATAAGTAAAAAGAAGCAGAATGTTAATAGCTAAGATGGGGCAAAATGTCCCCATGGCATTTCAGAAATCTCAAGGCAGCCCCTCCTATCACAGGCCCAGAGGCATAGGAGGGAAAATGGTTTAATGGGCCAGACCTAGGGCCTTGCTGCTCTGTACAGCCTTAAGATATGGCACCCTGTGTCCCAGCTCATCCAGATCCAGCTGTGGCTAAAAAAGGCCAAGGTATGGCTTGGACACCTTCAGAGGGTGCAAGCCCCAATCCTTGGTGGCTTCCATTTGGTGTCTGCAAAGATCTCTGATATGCCTTGGAGACATTTTTCCTATTGTCTTGGTGATTAATATTTGGCTCCTCATTACTCATGTAAATTTTTGTAGCTGGCTTGAATTTCTCTTCAGAAAACGAGATTTTTCTTTTCTCTTATATTGTCAGGCTGCAAATTATCCAAAGTTATATGCTCTCTTTCCCTTTCTCTTTGGTGCCTTAAACAGCACCTAAATCATCTCTTGAATGCTTTCTCGGTTAAAAATTTCTACCACCAGATACCAAAAATTATCTCTTTCAAGTTCAAAGTTCCACAAGTCTCTAGGACAGGGGCAAAATGCCACCAGTCTCTTTGCTGAAACATAACAAGAGTCACCTTGTGCCAGTTCCCACCAGTTCCTCATTTCCATCTGAGACCATCTAAGCCTGGACTTTATTGTCCATATTGCTGTCAGCATTTTGGGCAAAATCATTCAGCAAGTCTCTAGGGAGTTCCAAACTTTCCCACATTTCTTGTCTTCTTCTGAGCCCTCCAAACTGTTCCAACCACTGCCTGTTACCGAGTTCCAAAGTAACTTCCACATTTTAAGGTATCTTTTCAGTAGTACCCCACTCTACTGCTATGAATTTACTGTATTAGTTCATTTTCATGCTGCTGATAAAGACATACCCAAAACAGAGCAATTTACAAAAGAAAGAGGTTTAATGGACTCACAGTTCCACATGAATGTGGAGGTCTCATAATCATGGTGGAAGGCAAGGAGGAGCAAGTCACATCTTACATGGATGGCAGCAGGCAAAGAGAGAGAGTAAGTGCAGGGAAACTCCCATTTTTAAAATCATCAGATCTCATGAGACTTATGCACTATCATGAGAATTGATCCAGAAAGACCTGCCCCAGGATTCAATTGCATCCCACTGGGTTCCTCTCACAACATGTGGGAATTCAAATTAGATTTGGGTGGGGACACAGCCAAACAATATCAATCACCATGTCAATACTTTTTTTTTTCTTTTAGGAATGAGGTCTCCTTATGTTGCCCAGGCTGGTGTTGAACACCTGAGTTCAAACAGTTCTCTCTCCTTGGCCTTCAAAAGAGCTGGAATTACAGGCATGAGATACCACACCCAGCCTATCATTTAACATTTTATATTTCATGCAATTAAAATAAGTTAATATTTTTTATTTATACTAAACAATACATAGATCAATGTCCAATAATTATTTCATTTATTCTTCTTAAAAAGATAACAATTATTTGCTGTTAATTATAAAAGATAAAAATAGTAACAGATTTGAAGATAGGGATATTACTTCATATTAACAAAATGCTTATACATAAACTAGTTTTAAGTTTAATGAAAAATTAATTATATGGGATTAAGCTCATGTTTCCTTTTTATGGGACTATTCAGGATGCTCTTGATATTGATTTAATCAAATACAGTAAAATATGGCTATGTTCTTCACTACTGATTTAATTATCAAAGCTTTCTGAGAAGTATCAGCGGGAAGAGACACTAGAACAGAGCAACTAAGGAAAATAATGCATTTCATTCTAAAAATGTAGTAGTGGAAATAAAACTGTATCCATAACGACAGAAGAGAAGAAGAGACAAACCCCGTGGAAGCCAGCAACACTAGAGAACAGGCAGACCGAGTAGATGCAGCTGCTAGATGGTGTTTACGCAGAGATGGTATTACTGTAGACAAACCGATCTGCAACTGCCAGTCAAAGACATTATCTTCACAGTCACCTTTTGCAAATTATCAGGACCATATCCTCCTAATAATGGGGATGCATGCCATGGATATGTATTGAGAGTGACACCTGGCTTAAAAGGTTAACTCGCAATTTAAAATAAATGTCTCATACTGACATTATAGCAAAAATTACCTTGGATTCACTCTTTTTTTAAATACTTCTTTCCAATATAAATGTTAGACCATTGATTTCATTCTTTTCTCTCTTCTTTTCCTCTTCTTGTCCTTGCCTCTTCTACTTTTTGTTTGCTTTTTCCTGTTTTTCGCCTCCCACAGGGTCCCAGGGAAGGGTACAGCGTAAACGAAGGCCAGAGGACTTCAAGCAAGCTGATAGTGTTTCTAGGGTTGATAGGGCTTCTGCAAACAGATGAATTGTGTATATTTCCCCATCTCTGTTTGAGACTTAGGAGCAATTGACTTTATCTCTATAAAAACGAAAGGGCTCTTTGTCTCTTTATGCTCTTCAACCCCTCCACTCTCACCACCGCCCCAACACACACACACACAAAGCTCCACATCACAAGAACCAGTAGCAATCCATAAAGATTTTACCTAATAGTCTATAAAGACCTAAAAAGAATTTACTAACGAGCCACACAGTTTCAGTTTTGTTTTTTAATGATCCAGTTAGTCTCTATTCTCCACCTCCAGCCATCAAGCCTCTGCTTTCTCTGTTTCTTTCTCTAGCACTAAGCCTTCTGGGCTCCCTATTACTCCTTCTTGGAATTCACCTGCTCTAGGGATTCTCAGTTCTTTCTTTTTGTCCCCATCCTAATTTCTATACTTATGTGTACACACTGCTACTTAATGCCATTTTTAAGTATGTCAAAATCAGTACAGCAGGCACCATTTCCCAAGTGTACCAGCTTTTCATCTGCCTGCAGTTCAATTATACAAATCTCTTCCATCACAGCCGGAGCACAGATTCATCCTTCCTGGAATAGACACACATATTTTATATTTACATTTGCCTTTTCTGCCTTTTCTCTTTTTGTGATCACCACCATTTGTGGATTTCAAAGGTATAGTTGACTTTCATTCCATGTCACATTTTTTTCTGATCAAGAAATTCATTTTACATAAAAGAAAATTCAGCAATGCACTTCCGCCAATGGAATTATCTAGTTTTACCACAGACTTCACTACCTAGAAATGTTTTGCTTGAGAATGGGAAAACTAATTTACATACTTTGTATGGGAGTTGTAAATTCAAAAAATGAATATGATATATTCACACAAATGATTTGTCAGACAAAAATATTACATTGGTTTAAAAGGGTTCATATTTTAGAATAAAAACAGGATTTAAAAAAAAAATGTGTATTTAGGCCAGGCATGGTGGCTCACGCCTGTAATCCCAGCATTTTGGGAGGCCAAGGGGTGTGGATTAGATGAGCTCAGGAGTTCAAGATCAACCTGGCCAACATGCCAAAACCATGTCTCTACTAAAAACACAAAAATTAGCCAGGCATGGTGGTGCACACCTGTAATTCCAGCTACTCGGGAGGCTGAGGCAGGAGAATCTATTGAACCCAGGAGGCAGAAGTTGCAGTGAGCTGATATTGTGCCACTGCACTCCAGCCTGGGCAACAGAGCAAAAAACTTCATCTCAAAGAATAAATAAATAAATAAATAAATAAAATATGCTTTTAAAAATCATTATACACCTACACAAAAAAGAAAGTTTGTAGAAATAACAAAAATCGATATAAACTCTGTTTTACTGGGATATATAACATTCTGATTCTAAAAATTTACCAAGGATAAATAGAATAATCAAGAACTTAGAATAATTCAGTTAATCAGTAAGTTTTAAAATAGTTGTATACTGAACATTAAACAACATATAGAAATTGTATATCCTTGTAAGATATCCATGAAATAGTAACCCAAGAATTTCACATTGTTGATCCCAAATACAAACACAATAAATTATCCAAATTAAAAATAAAGGAATCACACACAAATCACAATGTTAGTAAAATTAAAAACATAAGTCACATCTTACATCTTTATGTTACTCTGAATTCAAGGCAAGCACACTGATTAAATTCATATAGTAAACAAGATTATAAGAAAGTATAAGTTTACCTAATTTCAAGAAAGGCAAAAATGCTTTTTAGCATAATACTAAAGTAAGAATCCATTAAGAAAAGAGTAAGATTAATATTCTAATTAAAAACAAAGGAAAAGACATGAATATGTAATCCATATAGGAAAAAAATTGTCAATAAATACATAGAAAGAAATCTATCTCGGTGGTAATATTTAAAAAAAGCAATGATATATTTCTTTTCAGTTTCCATATTGTTCAAGATTTAAAGTTGTGATTATAAACAAGTTGGTAAAGACAGGGAAATAGTTTCTGATACCTTCTGTCAGTGAGTACGTAAGTTGGTGTAATCTAAAGGCCAATTAGAAAAGTGATTTTTTTGTTTCAGTAGTATAAGATTGTTCTTTCTAATGACATGCAGAAGTAGATTTACTGAGAAGTTAATGAGGCTGACACCTCAGAGCTGTGCACCATCCTGAGCCTCCTCCAAGACTGGGATGGTCCTAGCAAAGTGTTCACATGGTCCATATGTTTTTCAAAAACTTGTAAAAATGAGGTTTTTGTTTTATTTTGTTTTTACCCGTGAAAAATGCCCACTCCAATAAATTATGTGTCAATGTAGTTTCTCAATTGTAAAACATGTACAACTCTGGTAGAGGTTATTGATAATGGGAAAGGCTACACGTGTGTGGAAGTGGAGGGCATAAGGGAAATGTCTGTAGCTTCCTCTTAAGTTTACTGTGAACCTAAAACTGGTCTAAGTAATAATATCTATTTTTGTAAATGCCCATCTTGCAAAATTGCATCTGCATAGGCCCCACAAAATTGAATCTGACCTGAAGGTATATTCTTTATCATTATTATTATTATTATTATTATTATTATTATTATTATTATTTTGAGGTCGAGTCTTGGGCTGTCGCCGAAGTTGGAGTGCAATAGTGAGATCTTGGCTCACTACAACCTCCTCCTGCCAGGTTCAAGAGATTCTCCTGCCTCAGACTCCTGAGTAGCTGAGACAACAGGTGTGCATCACCATGCCTGGCTAATTTTTATATTTTTTAGTAGAGATGAAGTTTCACCATGTTGCACAGGCTGGTCTCAAACTCCTGACCTCATGATCTACCTGCCTCGGCCTCTCAAAGTGCTGGGATTACAGGTATGAGCCGCCACACCCAGCTGAAGGTATATTCTTATTTAAAAAGCAAAATGGAGGAAAAAGAAAAAAATATTCAATTAGAAATTTCCCAATGCAATTATGTTTAACAGATTTTATGAATATCTGAGAAGCATATACAGTCCCTTCTGTAAATATTAAAATGTAGTTTTGCTTTTATATAACTTAACATTTTTATATTACTTTTACCATATCAACATTTATTTTTTAAATTCATTTGGCCTCTTTTTACAATGCAATAGAACTGTTCCTACACATGCTCAATTGAAAAAGGAAAAAGTCAACATGTAAAGGATAGCCAGTGTCCTGAGTTTATATAAATATTCTTCTTCCTATTCTATGAAGAAAGAGATAGAGGATTTCTCTAGAAATCCAGAATGTTAACAATATCAGTATTCATGGAAGCACATGTGAAGCTATGATGAGAACATAAGGACGCTTTGCCTTCTGTTGGAAAATAATGTCGCTTAACTATGTCCATTATACAGATTAATTTAGCACAAGAGTTTATGAATACCATGAAAAATCAATTCTTGTTATTTATTCTCAATGGTAGTCCAAATGTCTTATGGAATATCAGGCACTACATTAGTTTTATAAGATGATTTTAAAATCTAGCATACAAATTTGTTGAAAGTTTGGTCTTATTTTCTTAATAAATATTCATAGCAGTTTCTCGTGAGCTTGCTATAAAATCAGTGGCTTCTCATTGTTTACAAACGGCCACTCGAACTTAAGTTGGAGCTGCCAAGGCAGTCAGCCTTTGGAGACAGCATATGAAGATGGAAGAGGGTTTCTCTGCATAGCAGGAGATTGGACATCCAAGAATACTGATTCCTCCCAGGCTGCGGGCTGGATTTAGTAACAGATTTTTTTTTTTTTAAATGAAGTCTTGCTCTGTCACCCAGGCTGGAGTGAAGTCGCACCATCTCGGCTCACTGCAACCTCCACCTCCCAGGTTGAAAGAATTCTCCTGTCTCAGCCTCCCAAGTAGCTGGGGCTACAGGTGCCCACCACCACACCCAGCTGATACTTGTATGTTTAGTAGAGACCACGTTTCACCATATTGATCAGGCTGGTCTTGAACGTCTGATTTCAGGTGATCTGCCTGCCTTGGCCTCCCAAGTTGTTGGGATTACAGGAGTGAGCCATCGCGCCCAGCCAGAAAAACAATTTTTTTTTCCCTATTGTTCTTTCAAGACTATACCTGATTAAAAAAGAAATAAATAAAACTAATTTTACTAGTATAAGAGTAGTAAAGGTAAGGGGGAAAAGTGTAATATATACTGGAATCTATACCTTCTCAGAAATTGCTTTAGTGTCATACAAACAACAATCTTTCCATTCTTTTAAAAATGTGAATTGTATCCCTCCCAATCCCACGTGGGTAGAAAAATCTTGAAATATTGAGAGGCACGTTTATGAAAGTTAGTATTTTAAAACAAACTTCTATTTTTAATGTATTTTCCTTTGTGCTGTCCAGTTCTGTTCTATATTACTTTGGTTTTCTATTACTTACAATATTCAGGTAGATTTTATCAACTACCTAAGATTATTATTTTTATATATTAAAGCTGTAAATTAATGGTACCAAGCCCAGGAGTTTGAGGTTGCAGTGAACTATGACTGCACCATTGCACCCTAGCCTAAGTGATAGTGAGATCCTGTCTCTAGAAAAATTAAATTTAAAAAAAGATATTAAGAGATCAAAAAACAATCCACAGACCAAAAAAATAAGTATTTTTTATTATACACCTTTTACACAGGTAACAAATTATTATGAAAGGACATTTTTCAAAATAAACAGATCCATAAATATTTCTAAAAATGCAACAGAAGTGATGAATTCTTATAATTCCTATGTGGTCAAATATCATACCTTTTGAATAGAAAAAAATTAAGCAAAAAAATAAATAAATAAAAGACTGAGTATGCTTATTAAGCCAGTACCTATTCTAGATATAAAGTCTGTGGTTTTGGGACTCCTTCCCAGAAAAAAACATAGTAACAACTTATATTAAATTACCACAAAATAAATAATAGAAAAGCAAAGCATATTATAGGATAAGAACAGTTATATTGAAAAGGATCAGATGAAAACATAATTATCTACCAGTGAACACACACATTCACAAAAGAAATACATATCCACATCACCTGCTGGATCATTTTTCGTTTTTACGAAACAGGAAATTTAAAACACACAATTTATTCTAGCTGTTGAAGTAATGTAAATGAAGGTGGGTTTAGTCTGATAACTCCACTCCTCTTTAGATTTATCAAATGGAAAATAGGCCACAGGAGCATATACGCTATCAAACCAGGTTGACATTCAATCAAAATCTTATAAAATATCACGTGTCATAGGAAGAAAAACAGCATGCAACAACTGTAATAGCAAAATAATGAATTATGAAAGTTTGAATGTTTTAGCTTTCCTGAAATAGAAAGGAAATAGATACATATATAGTTTTAGTACTTGTGGCAAGTTATATGACTTAATCATTACAAAATTTCTACATCTGCAAAATGGATTTAATAATATTACCTTCCTATTTATGAAAATACTTTAAGATGATAATTATAAAGAACTTATCTTGGACCCTGAAATGTGGTACACATTTATAAACATTCATTGTTACGGTTTGGTAAATTAGTTTGCTCAGACGCTAAGCCAGGTCTTTCTGTCTCCACATTCATAGTCTTGGTTGTTGCTATTGTTTCAAATAAAATTGATTAAAAATATACCTCATTTTGCTTTCTCTAGATTTAGATAATGAAAAATAAACCTGGGCATAATTAGGGTAGTTCTGTTGTCAATACCTTCTGGAATTGAAATAACCTACCTTCTCCATTAATACACATATTTTGGTGTATCGCCACTGCCTAGGGAAACTTAGAGTTAATAATCTAGAAGTAGCCTGTCCTATTTGAAGCAAATCTTAACAGATGTATCTATCAATTTATTCTGAAAAGCACTATTGAGCACCTACTAACTACAAAACACTCTGTGAGTTATTACATGTCAATGTCCCTAAAATTTGATAACACACTGTGTGGGGAACTATACATTCTAATTCATTACTAAGTACAAGTTGGTATAACTTCCATCAGACCAACTTGACCATATCCATGGAAATTTTAGATGAAAATATCCTTTGAAATGGATTCATCCTTTTTCTACATTAAAGATATTGAAAGATTGTGAAATTATTTGTAATAGTAGATGTGGCAATGTACTAAATATACATCAAAAATGAAGAAGATATGCCAATTGTATTGCAAACATGCAACTGAATATAAGGTAGCTGTAAAAAAGAAGGAGAGTGTACTGTATGTAGTAAAAGAAAAATTTCTCTAAAGTACAGATGTATTGCTAAATGGTGTGATATTATGTAAAAAATATAAAATATGCCCAAAAAACAAATATAAAATATGCCCCCAAAACTACATTTACATTTGCTAACAATTTCAAAAAGTAAATGTTAAAGAATATGTACGATCTAAGAAGAAGCATACTTATGGGGAATGGAGTAAGAACTAGGCCAGTGAGAGATCAACTTTTCACTATATACCACTTTCCTGTTTTCTGCATTTGAAACGGCAAATATTTTACCATTAGAAGATAATACTTTTGGAAAGTGACTACTCTGACCTCTACTAGCTGCTACTAGAAAATAAATCATAAGAGGACAAAGTAGGCCGCAAAGACATCAATTGGGACAATATTGCAAAGATTCAGGTTACAGAGAGTAGAGTTGATCCTGGATATATTTTTAAAAAATAGCAAAGATTTGGTTAGATTGAATATGGAGTTTAAAACAAAGGGAAGTGTCAAAAACACATTCTGGATGATATCACAGAAGACAGAATTTTTGAAAAAATTTCAACAAGTGCTTTTTGGGGGAAATGTGATGCTAAAAATAGAAAGAACTGAAATTAAGATAACATTGGTGTGTAAGAAGGATTAGGTAAGTTAGAGACTGGAGAGAGTGGGAGAAACTTAAGATTATTTTATGTTTTATAATTAATCTATCCTCAATAGTGTGGTAAAAAATGCAATGGACAGTGGGGGTGGGGAGCTGAGGAGGGATAACATGGGAAGAAATGCCAGATATAGGTGATAGGGAGGAAGGCAGCAAATCACGTTGCCATGTATGTACTTATGCAACAATCCTGCATGTCCTTCACATGGAACCCAAAATCTAAAATGCAATAAAATATTTTTAAAAAGAACATTAAAAAAATGCAACGGAAAGACAGAAATTAGATGAAAGAAACATAAATTTCAAGTTTTCGAATTATTTGTTCATCTGTCCTTTATGTAATTATTTATTATAGTTGTTTGCTTACTTATCACACACTATGAGGAAAGTACCTTACACTTCCACAGTTTAAATTTGTCTCAGGGATATGGTCTGTTGATTGGAGTTCTAAAATGTTATTGCAAAATAATTTCAATTTGAATGTCTTTGGATAGGTGTATTAGTTTGTTCTCACACTGCTATAAGGACATACCCAAGACTAGATAATTTATAAAGAAAAGAGGTTTAATTGACACAGTCCCACATGGCTGGGGAAGCCTCAGGAAACTTACAATTATGGCAGAAGGCACCTCTTCGCAGGGTGGCAGGAAAGACACTGAGTGCCCGGCGAAGGGGGAAGACTCTTATAAAACCATCAGATTATGGGGGCAGTAATCCCCCTGTGGCATGAAATGGACAAAGTGGAGATGATTGAATCATAGGGACAATTGAATCATGGGGGCAGTTTCCCCCATCCTGTTCAGATCATGGGGGCAGTAATCTCATAATCCCCCTGTAGCATGAAATGGACTCGGTGGAGATAATTGAATAATCGGGGCAATTGAATCATGAGGACAGGATGGGGGAACTGCCCCCATGATTCAATTATCTCCACCGAGTCCATTTCATGTCACAGGAGGATTATGGGAACTACAGTTTGAGATGAGATTTGTGTGGGGACACAGCCAAACCGTATCAATAGGGAAGTATTCTTTGATTCCCATGGGGCCTTCCTCTTGTCATTTTCTCATACTGCTACAGTTTATGCATTGATGTCTCTATCTTCTGCAGGCCTGAGTTGCCTTTCCGCTAAAATGAAGAACATCATAAAAAGATAGATATGTATCTATATATTCTGCAATGAAAAAATAATAAAATTAAGGAAAACTAAAAAGAAGTGTAGGAAAATTTCTATAAAGTCTCCTTCTGAAAATACATTCCATATGGCAGAACACAAGTTTGGCTTTGAGCTTTGCCAGCTACCAGTGAGAGGGAGAAATATGTGATTCACAGAGCCCAGAGGATAAAAACAAATGAACTGCTATGGGAAAAATAATTGAAAAGTAAGGAGAGGAGAGCAGTAGAATAGAGAAAAGCAGAGAAGAGGAAGAGTAGGAGAGGGAAGGAGAGAGAAGGAGACCAAACTAGGTCTTCATAAGCTGTTTAGATCATTCTCCAATAAGCCTTTATAAATATGTGTAAAAAGATCTCTGAATTTATCATCAGTGCAATTAAACATTTAGATAAGCTCAGTTCTTAAGATGTCTTTCAATGCAGAGAGATGTTAAAACTGAAATCTCCATGTGAAATTATGTAAGTGGCCTGAATAATATGTCGTAATGTGCAGTTTTTAAAAACACATATAATATTGTATATACTGAAAATTCTTTAGACATTTATTAATAGAAACTATTATTGGAATCACATTTTTATTAAGTTTGGGGTTACAAACTCTTTAAAATGTTTCTGAAACCATTTGTAGGTTAGGGGAAGATGTCAATTATTTTAAAAGGCAGTATACTAGATGAAAAATAAATGCTGGAGACAGGGAAGAAACCTGTTTCAAAAAGTAAGAAATACCATGTCACCTCTGCAGGAGATGGCTTAGAAAAATTATATCTGCTTCAATTTGCTGAAAAATTCAATGGATAATTAAGGTTCTTTAATCCCACCTGATATAGTAGTAGTATTAATCAAAGTATTGTAACAACATGATGCACTACCATTAATCTTGTAGTCTGATATAAGTCATTTGTTAAAAATATAAAATATGAAAACTTGTGAATGGTTTATGAGAGTGAATTTTTATAAAATTAATCCTTTTGTAAATTTAACATTAACACTTCAGTAGAGTTAACTAGTTGAAGTTTTCAAATGACATGATATTTCCATCCCCCATAGGACCCACCACCCCCAAATATGCCCCTCATCATCATGTGTATGTTATTGTTTCTCTTAAAATAAAAAAATTAACTATACCTGCTTTACTCAAAGTCTACAGATTTAAAAGTTAATCTTATCCATAAACACCTTCACAGAAACATCCCAAATAATGTTGGACCACATATCTGGGCACCGTGGCCCAGCTATGTTGACATTAAATTTTATCATCATATTATTATCTTAGTAAATTCTGTCAGTCAACAGTTACATTCTAATAACTATTCACACATTTCTCCTTTATGCGACATTCATTTCTTTTATTTACAAGGCAATCTGAAGAAAAACATTCAGCATAGAAAGTTGTAAAGCATCCAGGAATAATTAATCAGAGCCTCTCCTGGTAAACTTAAAGAAATATAAGAATTTTTTCATTTATTTAGCTGGCTGTGATTTTCAGAGTATGTGCTTAGTGGTTATAAAAGATGCAAAATGACATCAATTTATGAATTTAGTATTTCCATTAATATTTACTTTGTGAGACTATCAAGGAGCAGTAGTTCCAAATTATATCTACATATCTCGTTATATCAATAGTTACACCCTGTCTCCCTGACCTAGTTCCTAACATGAATAATTTGCCAGGTGGTGTGAAATGAGAATTTGTACAAACCAAATCAATTTTAATGTGTGTTTCGGAGATGTCAGCATTACCATCAGTGCCTGTTGTGTTTTAAAGCTAATCATGCTTACAAGTATCGCTCATAAAGTTATGCTGTGTGATAATCATTAGCTGTGCTAACTTTAGACTATGTCACGAATAAAATTGTTACTCTGCTATTTAGAGACTTGGATCTAGTGGAGTACGTGTTTCTAATTCTCAGAAGTTAGAGATATACCAGCAAGTGTGAGTTTGTATCCAATTACTTTTGGATATAGTATATACACAATGTGTAAAAGTACCTGTATTATTTAGAATAGCAATATTATTGAAAAGTGGCATTATTATTCTTTTTATTCTTAGAAACCACTGGGATTTCTGAAAGATTACTATGCATAAGTTTTATGACTGATTCAGTTAACTCTTTAGATAGAAAAAAATGGTTTTTATTTAAACCATTCAGCAGAGAAAGGATATTAAATGAATACGTTTTTACAGCAGGCTAGTGCAAAGGGGCTCTTCAAAAGCACTCTAAGTGAATTATTTAACTTCTCTATCAGGATGTAATACATAATTATTAATAGTAGTTTCCACAAATTTTTAAAAATTGGAACTGCTCTTACTGATTGCTACTTTTCCATGGCTGTATTTACCTAGGAGAATTTTAAGAAGGTAAATCACTCAATTATTTTTCTAGTATATTTTTTCATGTGTTTGCCTCATGTTATACTTTCCTCGCTGTGAGCAACTTTATAGCATATGATAGATTCATGAACATCACATAAAAATCTTTGAGAGCTTGTTGATATAAAGCTTAAGTTTCTAAAGAATATTTTTTTAAAGAAGAGTTGTTCCCTTTTAATACAATACCAAGCTTTCCTTTCCAATTTTTTACATTAAAAATAAGATTTTCCATTTAATTAAAACTGAGTTTCCCTGTTGATCTATTTAGTGTTTCATGCTAAAATATTTATGGAAATGTTTTTAACATGGTATAAGTCAAATTGTCAATTCAGATTTGCATTGCCTGAATATTTTGTGGCCTAGAGTACAGTGGATACTAAAAAATTAGAGATATATACTTACCAATTTAGCATTCTCAGTTACATTTAAAAAAAGTCAAACTATACTTGAGAAATCTTTTTTCTTCTGCTTCTAATATTTAATTTTTCATTATTTTTGTCAATTAATTAATAATAAGTTAATAAATATCCAAAAGCAGGGCATCTGAAAATAAAAATAATTTGGATAAGTGAAAATGTCGTCTTTTTAAAGACAAGGAAAATTGACCACTGTCTGTGAAAGATATATGAAAATTGTGTTGCAAATAAAAATAGCCATAGTGAATTTCCAATTTACAAAGTCATTTTCATATTTTATTGCTCAATCCAGTGGGTATTTTAAACTGACTTATAAGTGCGTATGTAAGTTTTTAAATATCAGACTCCTAGTACCATACATACATTTTTAGGTAAGGTTTTCTTTGACTTTATTACTTAGCATATTATTATATTTTTGCATGTATTTACTTAAGGCAGTGATTTGATTAACACATCTGGATAGCTTGAACACCTGTCATCTTTTCTCTCAATAATAAGCACGGTTTTTTTTTTATTATTATTCAGATAAATTAGTACGTATATATTTTTCTCTTGAAAGCTATGTTTATAATTTTATTGTTTACGTTTATCAAGAATGGATTAAAAGGTTTTGTTACAAAGGCTTGCAAAGCATCTTTTGAAAACTGATGTTTCTGTTGTCAAAATGCTCGTTGCTTATAGTGCCTGAACTTTGTCTAATTAAAGATTCTCCCATGTAAGTTACTCAGTTTGTGTCTTACGAAGCCAATGAGAATCAAATAACAATATGGAAATTAACGAAATATTACATTTTGACTTATGTATGGCTTGAATTGAATATTCAATGTTACATGAATTACCAATTTGACTAATTTATCTTACAAGAACGTAGAGGAAACTAAATATGCATCAGCTGCACATGGATGAAGGAAAAATGTCCATCGAAATTCATGCTAAAACTTTTAAGTCACAACTTTTTCCCTGAAAATACACCTTGAAACATATAAAAAAAATTATTAGAAAATAAGAGTCTATGTCCAAATCATTTTAAAAGCAACTTACATGGAATTTACCTTTTCCATGGAGCATAACATACATATTTATGTAAAGTAAAAACGTATTTACAATAAAAATAGTTAGAATTTAACATAATGGTTCAAGTTATACTGTGAATTAGTTGCACTCTTTCCTATTCCTCACTAGATGAAGAATACATTCAAGTTAGTGGCTTCCTCCCTTGAACTAAATGCAAGAAATGTAAGGAAAATATAACAAATATCAGAAAATAAATATCAAGATCAAGGATATGAAAGCATCATGAAATTGCGTAGTTGGAGGGAAAAATAGTGGTACTTACAATCTTTAACACGTTGATGAGGAAAAATATGAATGCAACAAGGTAGGAATAGATAACAGTGGCAGAGAATAGAGCTCATTTATGAAACTAGTGTACCAAAGTTTGCTGATAGCAGTTCAATAAATAGGAATTTTACTTACAAGCAAGAGTATAAAAATTCTAAATGTATTAGACAACCAAATCTTCAACATATGAAAATATAATTAATCATGTCAAATAGAGTTTATTGCAGAAATATAAGGATGGTATAACTTTATAAAATTAAATTGATGAAATTTATCTTATTTTGACAAATGAAAAGTTATATTTAGAAATTAATTATAGATTCCACAGGAGGTTTTATGACTGTCTACACCATGTCACAGCAGACATTCAAAGAATTGGTACCAATTCTATTGACACTATTCCAAAATATAAAGAGGGAATCCTCTCGAATTATTTTATGAAGCCAGTATAACCCTAATATCAAAACCAGGAAAGGACATAACAAAAAATGAAAACTACAGACCAATATTCTTGATGAAGATATATATGTAAAAACTCTCAACAAATACTAGCAAAACAAATCCAACAGCATATCACAAAGATAAGCCACCATGATCAAGTGAGTTTCATACCTGGGACACAGGAATGATTTAACATATGTAAGTCAACAAATGTGATCCACCACATAAACAGAATTAGAAACAAAAATCACATGATTGTCAATAGATGCAGAAAAAGCATTTGACAAATCCAGCATCCCTTTATTATTAAAACCCTCAGCAAAATCAGCATAGAAGGGACACATCTCAAGGTAATAAAAGCCATCTATTGAAAACCCACAAGGGCATCCAAATCGGGAAAGAGGAAATCAAACTGCCACTGCTGATGATACAATTGTATACATAGAAAACCCTACAGACTCATTCAAAAAACTCTTTGAACTGGTAAATCAATTCAGCAGAGTTTCAAAATACAAAATTAATGTACACAAATCAGTAGCTCTCTTATACACCAGCAGCAACCAGGCTGAGAATCAAATCAAGAACACAACTCTAATTGCCACAAGAAAAAGACCTCTGCAAGAAGAACTACAAAGTACAGCTGAAAAAAAAAATCATAGATGACACAAACAAATGGAAACACATCTCATGATCATGGGCGAGTGGAATCAATATTGTGAAAATGACCATGCCACCAAAAGCAATACACAAATTCAATGCAATTCCCATCAAACTACCACCATCATTCTTCACCTTACTAGAAAAAAACAGCCCGAAAATTCGGAACCCAAAAAGAGCCCACATAGCCAAAGCAAGATTAGGCAAAAAGAACAAATCTGAAGGCATCACATTATCTGACTTGAAACCATAGTATAAGGCCACAGTCATCAAAAACAGCATGGTTCTGGTATAAAAGTAGGCATGTAGACCAATGACATAGAACAAACAACCCAGAAATAAAGCCAAATATAGTCAGGTGATCTTCAACAAAGCTAATAAATACATAAAGTTGAGAAAGGGTGCCCTATTCAACAAATACTGCAATGATAATTGACAAGTCCCATGTGGAAGAATGAAACTGGATTCAAATCTCTTACCTTAAACAAAAATCAGTAAAGATGGATCAAAGATTTAATTCTAAGACCTGAAACCATAAATATTATAGAAGATAACATTGGAAAAACCTTTCTAGGCATTGGCTTAGCAAATACTCCATGACCAAGAACCCAAAAGCAAACACAACAAAAACAAAAATAAGTGGAATGAACTTAAACTAAAAAGTGTATGCATAGCAAAGAAATAGTCAGAAGAGTTAACAGACAACCCACAGAGTGGAAGACAAATCTTCACAATCTATACATCTGACAAAGGACTAATATCCAGAATCTACAAGGCACTCAAAGAAATCACCAATCAAAAAACAAACAATCCCTCCAAAAAGTAGGCTAAGGGCATGAATAGAAAATTCTTACAATAAGATGTATAAATTGCCAAGGAACACTTCAAAAAATGTTCAACATCACTAATTGTCAGGGAAACGCAAATCAAAACCAAAATGTAATACTACCTTACTGCTGATAGAATGGCCATAATCAAAAAAATAATAGACTTTGGTGTGGATATGGTAAAAAACTTTTACACTGTTGAAGGGAATGTAAACTAGTACAGCCACTACGGAAACCAGTGTGGAGATTCCTTAAAGAACTAAAATGAGATCTACCATTTAATCCATCATCCCACTACTGGATATCTACCCAGAGGAAATGAAGTTATTATATGAAAAAGATACTTGCACATATATGTTTATAGCAGCACAATTTGCAATTGCAAAAATATGGCACCAGGCCAAATATCCATCAATCAACAAATGGATAAGAAAATGTGAGATATGTATATAGCTCACCTGAATGGAATTGGAGACCATTTTTTTAAGTGAAGTAACTCAAGAATGGCATGTTCTCACTCATATGTGGGAGCTAAGCTATGAGGACGCAAAGGCATAAAAATGATACAACGAACTTTGGGGAAAAGAGCAAGAGGAGAGTGAAGGCTAAAATACTACACATTGGGTACAGTGTGCACTGCTTGGGTGATAGGTGCTCCAGAATCTCAGAAATCACAACTAAATAACTTGTTTATGTAACCAAACACCACCTGTTCCCAATAAACCTATTGAAATTTTTTCAAAAAGTTAAAAATACCTCAAATTAACAGCCTAATATCACACTTAGAGTAACTAGAAAAATAAGAACAACCCAACCACAAAGCTAGCAGAAGAAAAGAAATAACCAATATTAAAGGTGAACTGAATGCAATCGAGATGCAAAAACACCACATAAAAGATCAGTGAAACCAAAAGCTGGGTTTTGTTTTGTTTTGTTTTGTTTTTGAAAAAATAAATGAAATTGATAACCCACTAGGAGACTAATCAAGAAAAAAAGAGAAGATAAATAGAAAAAAATCAGAAATGACAAAGGGAAAATTACCACTGACCCCACAGAAATGCAAAAAAGCATCAGAGATTATTATAAATATCTATATGCACACAAATTAGAAAACCTAGAAGAAACAAATGAATTATTGGAAGCATATGACCTCCCAAGATTGAACCAGGAAAAATTAAAACTCTGAACAGACCAATAACAAGTTCCAAAATTGAATGAGTAATAAAACCAGAAAAAGCCTACTAAACAAGAAAGCCAGGACTAAACAAATTCACAACCAAATTCTACCAAATATAAAAAGAAGAGCTGGTATCAATACCATTGAAATTATTTCAAAAAAATTAAGGAGGATAGACATTTCTCTAACACATTCAATGAGGCCAGCCTTATTTCTGATACCCAAACCTGGCAGAGGCACAGTGAAAAAAAGAAAACTTCAGGCCACTATTCCTGATGAACGTAGATACAAGAATTCTCAACAAAATACTAGCAAATGAAATCCAGCAGCATATTAAAAAGCTAATCTACCATGATCAAATATACTTTATTTCTGGGATGCAAGTTTGGTTCAATATAAATAAATAAGTATAATTCATATGGTTTGGCTCTGTGTCCCCACCCAAATCTCAACTTGAATTATAATAATCCCCATGTGTCAAGCACAGGACCAGGTGCAGGTAATTGAATCATAGGAATGTTTTTCCCCATGCTGTTCTCATGAGAGTGAGTGGGTTCTCACGAGATCTGATGATTTTGTAAGGGTCTTATAAGAGAGCTTCCTTCGCTGCTGGGCTGGTTGCTAATACCTGTAATCTCAGCACTTTGAGAGGCCAAGGTGGGTGGATCACCTGAGGTCAAGAGTTCAAGAACAGCCTGACCAATATGGAGAAATCCCATTTCTACTAAAAATACAAAATTAGCTGGGCATGGTGGTGCATGCCTGTAATTCTAGCTACTCGGGAGCCTGAGGCAGAAGAATCAAGTTCCATTTATGAGAGAGAATATGCAGAGTTTGGTTTTCTGTTCCTGTGTTAGTTTTCTGAGACTGATGATTTCCAGTTTCATCCATGTCCCTACAAAGGATATGAACTCATCCTTTTTTATGGCTGCATAGTATTCCGTGGTGTATATGTGCCACATTTTCTTTATCCAATCTAACATTGATAGGCATTTGGGTTGGCTCCAAGTCTTTGCTATTGTGAATAGTGCTGAAATAAACATACATGTGCATGTGTCTTTATAGTAGAATAATTTATAATCCTTTGGGTATATATCCAGTAATGGGATTGCTGGATCAAACAGTATTTCTATTTCTAGAGCCTTGAGGAACTGCCCCACTGTCTTCCACAATGGTTGAATTAGTTTACACTCCCAACAACAGTGTAAAAGCATTCCTATATCTCCACATCCTCTCCAGCATTGGTTGTTTCCTGACATTTTAATGATCACCATTCTAACTGGCCTGAGATGGTATCTCAAAGTGGTTTTGATTTGCATTTCTCTAATGACCAGTGATGATGAGCTTTTTGTCATATGTTTGTTGGCTGCATAAATGTCTTCTTTCAAAGTATCTTTTCATATCCTTTGCCCAGTTTTTGATGGGATTGTTTTTATCTTGTAAATTTATGTAAGTTCCTTGTAGATTCTGGATATTAGCCTTTTTTGATAGATTGCAAAGCTTTCCTCCCATTCTGTAGGTTGCCTGTTCACTCTGAAGATAGTTTATTTTACTGTGTAGAAGCTCTTTAGTTTAATTAGATGCCATTTATCAATTTTGGCTTTTGTTGCCATTGCTTTTGGTGTTTTAGTCATGAAGTCTTTGCCCATGCCTATGTCCTGAATGGTATTGCCTAAGTTTTCTTCTAGGGTTTTTATGGTTTTAGGTCTTACATTTAAGTCTTTAATCCATCTAGAGCTACTTTTGTATAAGGTGTAAAGAAGGGGTCCAGTTTCTGCTTTCTGCATATGGCTAACCAGTTTTCCCAACACCATTTATTAGACAGGGAATCCTTTCCCCATTGCTTGTTTTTTCAGGTTTGTCAAAGATCAGATGGTTGTAGATGTTTGGAATTATTTCTGAGGCTTCTGTTCTGTTCCTTTGGTCCGTATATCTGTTTTGGTACCAGAACCATTCTGTTTTGGTTACTGTCGCCTTGTAGTATAGTTTGAAGTCAGATAGCATGATGCCTCCAGTTTTGCTCTTTTTGTGTAGGATTGTCTTGGCTATACAAGCTATTTTTTGATTCCCTATAAATAAAGTAGTTGTTAAAGTAGTTGTTTTCTAATTCTGTGAAGAAAGTCAGTGGTAGCTTGATGAGGATAGCATTGCATCTATGAATTACTTTGAGCAGAATGGCCATTTTCATGATATTAATTCTTCCTAACCACGAGCATGGAATGTTTTTCCATCTGTTTGTGTCCTCTCTTATTTCCTTGAGCAGTTGTTTGTAGTTCTCCTTGAAGAGGTCCTTCACACCCTTTGTAAGATGTATTCCCTTAATGCCAATAGCGAGTTCTGAAATTGAGGCAGTAATTAATAGCCTACCAACCAAAAAAAAGCCCAGGACCAGATGGATTCACAGCAGAATTCTACCGAAGGTAGAAAGACAAGCTAATAACATTCCTTCTGAAACTATTCCAAAGAATAGAAAACGAGGCACTCCTCCCTAACTCATTTTATGAGGGCAGCATCATACTGGTAAAAAACCTGGCAGAGACAAAACTAAAAAAGACAATTTCAGGCCAATATCTCTGATAAACATCAAAGTGAAATCCTCAGTAAAATACTGGCAAACTGAATCCAGCAGCACATCAAAAAGCTGATCCACTACAATCAAGTCAGCTTCTTTCCTGGGATGCAAGGCTGGTTCAACATACACAAATCAATAAATGTAATCCATCGTATAAACAGAACCAATGACAAAAACCACGTGATTATCTGAATAGATGCAGAAAAGGCCTTTTATAAAATTCAACACCCTTAATGCTAAAATCTCTCAAACTACGTATTGATGGAACATATTTCAAAATGATAAGAGCTATTTAACGACAAACCCACAGCCAATATCACACTGAATGGGCAAAAGCTGGAAGCATTCCCTTTGAAAACCAGCACAAGACAAGGATGCCTGCTCTCACCACTTCCATTCAACATAGTATTGGAAGTTCTGGCCAGGGCAATCAGGCAAGAGAAAGAAATAAATGATATTCAAACAGAAGTCAAATTTTCTCTGTTTGCAGATGACATGAGATGACATATATTTAGAAAGCCCCATCATCTCAGCCCAAAAACTCCTTAAGCTGATAAGCAACTTCAGTAAAGTCTCAGGATACAAAATCAATGCGCAAAAATCACAAGTATTCCTACACACCAATAATAGACAAACAGAGAGCCAAATCATGAGTGAATTCCCACAAACTATTGTTACAAAGAAACCATGTTTTAATTGTATTCTGATGCCTGGAGAATCTGAGATGAAGAAAGAGTAGATTTTCCAAACAGCAAGCCATCGGTTTGAAACACTTTTTTATACTTTACTTGAATGCTATTTTTTCCTTTCTTATGCTCAGATACATGAAATGAGTCAGCATTACCAACATTCTATCTTGAAATCTCCTTATGCATGTCTACAGGTATGTATTTATATGTAAGCCATTTCTGCTTATTTGAGGTAGTTGTAAGTTTCTGCTGAACACCGAATTAGTGAATACTGAATCATCGCCCCTAAGGGAAATACAGGGTTAGATTCTCATGAGCCTCTAGTCACAGTATTTTTGTCAATTGACTAATGCATGACCTTGTTTTATGTCCATTTCTGTATAAGGAAACTTAGTTAATTTGTACTTTTATTTATCTCGAAGCTCACAGCCAGCAGCCCTGTGTTCACGCCTGAACAAAGCTTATCTAACATGCATTTTCTCCATAAGGCATACTATAGCCTTTTAGCACTTAAGAACACCAGATAGTATTTCACCAGTATGCTTTGGGGTCATTTTTAGACAGTGAAATCACCAATAAAAAGCACAAAAATGTAAAAATTGTGGCACTAAATAGACCGCAAAAGAACATTTTAAGGGAGCTGAAACACAAGGCGAACCGCCCTGTTGTGCCTCAGCGGGGCCACGGTTTGATGACTCAGATTTCTCACTGCTACGTACATGTCTACAGATCACAGTGCCACGAGGACTGATCTGGGGACTACAGACGTTTTACCAGTTCAGCAAACGGACAAACACAGAATCCATGAATAAGGGTCAACTACATATACACATTTTCCACATTACCTCCAGCAAACCTGATGCCAAACTTTCCAGCACTTCGTGGCACAAGTTGCCTTTTTCTTGCCTCCAATAAAAATTGTTTCTCCATCCTTCCACTCTGCAACAGACCCTAAAGCCAAGGCCTCATGTGTTAGCTTTGTATTACAGGAGCAACTTCTAAGCAACAGTTCTTTTTCAGCTATTGTTTACTCTAACAGTCAACTTCAACTCATAGAAGCTTAAAACAGAAATGACTTTCTATGTCGTACAGATCTGTTGGTCACCTGGGCTCAGCTGGGTTGCATGTGCTGGTCTTGCCTGGGTTCTCTGCTGCAGTCGCACTCAGGTGGCAAAGCTGGACGTTCAGCTGCATTGCTAAGATGGCTGCTCCATCTCAGCGGGGAAAGAGAAAACATACAAATACAAATACAAAAATTAGTCTCAAAGCTTCTGCCGGCCAGTCGCGGCGGCTCACGCCTGTAATCCCAACACTTTGGGAGGGCAAGGTGGGAGGATCACCTGAGGTTAGGAGTTCGAGACCAGCCTGCCCAACATGGGAAACCCCATCCCTACTAAAAATACAAAGATTTTTACCTATGAAACAAACCTGTATATGTAGCCTGAACTTAAAGGTTAAAAAAAAAAAGTCGGGGGGAGATAAAAAATAAAGAAACAAAAACACAAAAATTAGCTGGATGTGGTGGCAAGCACCTGCAATCCCAGATACTTGGGAGGCTGAGACAGGAGAATTGCTTGAACTTAGGTTGCAGAGGCTGCAGTGAGCCGAGGTTGCATCACTGCGCTCCAGCCTGGGGGACAGAGCAACACTCCGTCTGTCAGAAGTTTGAGACCAATCTTGCCAACATGGCAAAACCCCATGTCTAGTAAAAACACAAAAATTAGCCAGACATGTTGGCATATGTCTGTACTCTCAGCTACTTGGAAGCCTAAGGCAGGGGGGTCGCTCGAACCCGGGAGCAGGAGGTTGCAGTGAGCCAAGATCGTGCCCCTGCGCTCCAGCCTGCTTCACAGAGCCAGACCCGGTCTCAAGGACAAACAAAGCTTCTGCTCCAAGTTTTCCCACTTGGTCTCTTTATGTGTTCTCTCTAGCAGCCTGGTCATGTTTCTCACTTAGCAGAGCTCCACTGCACTGCAGCCTGGGCAACAGTGCAAGTCTCTGTCTCAAAAAAAAAAAAATAGCAAAAGCTGTCTGGCCTTCTTTAAGGCGTCCCTTGAAACTGCCACTACTTCCACTGATTAATAGTCACAGGGTCAGACCAAGAAAAATAAAATAAGCATCTCTTACTGACAGAATGAAACACAATTTGTGGTGATTTTATATCAAACAGTATATCCTTGCTTCATTTCTCACTTCAATAGAAATTTGCATATTTCAGCTAAGCAGGGTTTTTTTAAAAATTTGGAATTAAAGAATTTTGTGGGCTTATTAAAGTCGTGCTATGGGAAATTTTAATTTTTCTCCTCTTGTTATGAGTTACTATCAGAAATGGATGTTACACATTTTACAAATGTAATTTAGTTTCTATTAAAATAATACTGTTTTTCTACTTTTATATATGAATATGGAGAAGTTACAAATGGATGCCCTTATACTGACCCATACATGAATTACTAGAGTAAAATTTTGTGGTCAATTTATAAACTTCTTTGGTGTATTGTGGATTTTTAATTTTTTTTTGAGATTCCAGCATCAGTAATTAAACATGAGGCCATTGTGTAGTTAGACATGTGAGTGTGTGTTTTACGTGTCAAGTTTGGGTAGCACTATAATTCTAGCTTTGTGCAAAATAGTTTGGAAGAGTTCCTTTTTTGTCCTCTGGTCTGAAAGAGTGTAAATTCATTCTTAATATTCCACGGAATTGAAAAACAGTTCATCTGTGAACCCATCTGGGATGGCCTATTATTTTTTACATGTTTAAACTCTCCCCAAAATTTTCTTCTTTTGTTCTATAGTTATTGCTCTATTGGTTTTAAATTTCTTCATCTGTATTGATTTCCTCATTTTTATTTCCCAAGAAAATTACATACTTCCAAAAAAATTTATAGAAAATTGACCAAATAGTCTTTAAATTTCTCGTGCTTGAAAAACTTACCCATTCCAAACTATAATTTTGTATGTTGGCATTCTTCCACTTTTGATTATATCAGGAAGCAGTTTATCTACAAAAGAATCTCATCATTCATAATTTCAAGGGGTAAAAATCTGGGGTAGGAAATTTCCTGTGAAAAAAATTGGGGGGAGTGTTTCACTTGAAGCCCGGTATACCATTTCTCAGCAAATCCAATGAAGCGAATTTTTCGTTCTGCATTGGAAGAGATTTGTGTCTCCTTGAGCACCAGATGAAATATGGGTTTGCACACAGAGACTACGTTGTGTGAAAAATAAGTAGGTTTAAATATCAGAATCACAGTCACATACAGTAGACCAAGAAGTGCATATTATAACAGAGAGAAGGGAGGTGTGATCAAGTTAACAGAAAGTCCTTCTCCCCAACTCAGGCTCACTTCAGCGTATATTTAGGGAGAAGAATAGAGAAATGGTAGGTAGAAAACTTTCAGGTCTATTACACATACAAAATAGTAATTAGCCAAAGATCCTAATATCTAATTGATCCTAGATACTTTTCCTTATTTTGACCCCAATTACATGTATTTGACGCATATTCATCCTCAGTTAAGGGTTTGAGGTTACAGATATTTGTCTCACCGAAAACCATATTTTTCTCTCTGTTACTTTTGTTTTCTCTTGTTTCTTACGAGTTTTAGAAGAAAATTTTGAATTAAAATGCTTTACTCCCTAATATTTAATCTAAAGTCAAATTCTTCATGTCATTGTATTATTTCTATTTTAGGGAAGCTTAGATTTTATCAGTAAATATATATTAATGAGCCAAATATTTTGAATTAAAATAATCTATTCTTCTTATTATTTTCTAATTATATTTTTAAATTTGAGTTTTAAAGTTCAACTTACTTCACCTATGAAATTTCTGCCATTTAATAAAATATTTATTTTTCAAATGTGGTTGATATATTAAAATTCTGTCTCAAAAAATGAACAAGATAAATTTTAAATTTACTATTGTATTCCAAAATTATTAATAATATTTAAAGTATATAATTGAGTATTCACTAAAACAATCATGATAACTTAGCTACATTAATTAAATAAGAAAAATATGAGAAACCCAGAGTTCAATAAGTACATCTGTTCTCCACTCTATAATTATGCCAAATTCTATTGCTGATCTTATTTAAATCGCCATGGTACAAACTCTTCCTTCTGTCATATGTATTCACCCTTGGTTTCCCAATCAATTTCTGTATTTACTTCTGTTTATAGTGAAGAGGGGATTCGATTATAAAAGAAAATGATTTTTTAAATATTCTCTAAAATAGATTCATTTAACATTTTCCATTATTATCTTAGGACACTTCTTATTTTATTTCTTCATTCATTTAGCTCTTTATGTGTAAACAAGAACTCTTTATGTGTAAACAGGAACTTATGTGCCAAAGTCTGTGCTCAGTTGTTGGAAATACAATGTTAAGCAAGATGAATGCCGTCTGTCCCTACATGGAACTTAAAATATAGTAGGAAAGTTATAATAAAATAAGCTTAAGATTATAGTATAGTTTGGAAAATGCCACAGTACAGAGAGTACACTTTTTAAGATAACATATAGAAAGGGCTTCCAATCCAGAATTAGAGAGTCAAAAACAACAAAAAGTGAAAAATAGTTACTGAATTTTTATCTTTGCAAAGGAGCTATGTTAATTTTCTCTGTACAGTTCTACATTTAGTGCAATCTCTGGCCTGCCAGGGCAAAGTTTATTTCTGAAGTCTGATAAATTGTGAATTTAGCGATGGAAAATTCACAATTTTTTTCACTATTTTTACATTAAATAATTATTTCCCCGTAAAATGAGGTTATTGTGAAGAGATAAAAAATTAGAATCAGCCAAAGTTGAATCAAGAAAACCACAGCATTATTAAAGTAGTAAAAAATGCTATTTCCCCAAATGGGATCCCAGCTTTCAAGTCCATGGATTTAGTCACAGGACTCTAGATTTTTTTTTAATAGTAAAGAAAATGTATGTATATTTTTCAGCAATATGGCTTTATGACTAACTCCTACATCAAATTTCTGACTTTCAATTTCTAGACCTTCATTTTCAAAGTACATTTTTGGTGTTTTGATTAACAGAAAAGGAGAAAAATTATTCAAATTTTTTAAATGTAAGAATAGATCATTTTGAAATGTAAGGTTCATGTGACAAAACAATAAGTGAAATCACAAACAATAAAAGAATTCTCAGCAATCTATATTCTATTTTAGTGTAAGAATCAGATTAACATTCTTAAAATTGCCTTGATTAGAAAAACAACTAATTATAATTTCTGTGGACATAGTAGAAATAAAGATAACATCTTATTTTCTTTAAAGCATACATTCTTTTTGGCAAAACAAGTGCTTTCAAGTTCTCCATTAGACTGAACAATTTAAAGCCAAGTTACTTATCTTGTACATGTAGGCTGGGATGATTTCACTGAGATTTATGTCTTAGATATTTTCTAGATAATCTGTCGTTAGGTAAATAGCTACATAAAGATGCCACTGGCGTAAAGATGTTATTAAGAAAACAACTTTGATTCTGAATGCCAGAAATACAATACAATAACATATTTTCACTCACATGCTTGCCATACTTCATATCATCTCAAAATGTTATGATAGTAGCTAAGACAAAAACACATTTTCTGAAAGATTTTAACATCTTACCCATGTTTCCCAGGCTGGTCTTGAAGCATTCTCTCCATGTTAGTCTCTCAAAGTGCTGGTATTACAGGGATGTGACATCATGCTTGTCAGTCTTGAGATTATAAGAAACTTCGTTTTAATTTTCTCTATGACTCAATAGTGGTTAAAGAATGTATTGTTTAGTTTCCAATCATTTGTGAATTTTCCTGTTCACTTATTGTCACTGATTTCTAGTTTCATTCCATTGTGGTTACAAAAGATACTTGAAATGATTTTCATCTTAAATTTTCTTAAGATTTGTTTTGTCACCTACCTATTAATCTATCCTGAAGAATATTTTGTGTGTTGTTAGAAGGATGTGTATTCTAATGCTGTTGAGTGGAAAGTTCTATATATGTCTATTTGTTCCTTTTGGCCTGTAGTTTTGTTCAAGTTAGTGGTTTATTGATTTCTGTCTGTACGTTATATACATTATTTAAAATAAAGTACTGAGTCTCCTACTATTGTTGTATTATTGTCGATTTTTCCCTTTGGATCTTGCTTTATATATTTAGATTTGCTAATGTTGGGTGTGAATATGATTATAATTATTTTATCTCCCTTTTGAATTGACCCTTTTATCATCATATTATGATCTTATTTGTCTCTATAAAGTTTTTGCTTAAATTCTATTTTGTCTGATATAAATGTAACTACTCTTGCTTTCTTTTGATTACCATTTTCATGAGACATCTTTTTCCATTATTCACTTTCAGTGTATGTGTGTCCTTAAATATACAGTGAGTCTCTTATAGACAGGATTTTATTGGTTCTTGTTGTGTTTTCTTTTCTGAACACTTTCTGCCACTTTATGCCTTTTGATTGGAAAGTTTTATCTATTTATATTTAAAGTAATTACTTCTCACAGCCCTGGAGGCTGGGTAATCCAAGATTAAGGTGCTGGCAAGGTAGGTTCATTTTGAGACTTCTTTTGGCTTGTAGGCAGGTGTCACTCTTGTTCTCACATGGCCTTTCCTCTATGTGTAAATGCAGAAAGAGAGAGGGAAATGTCTTTTTCTTCCTCTTCTTATAAGCTCACCTTCCATGTCAGATTAGATCACTTTTATGATTTCATTTAACTTTATTTCTTTATAGACCCTGCATCCAACTACAGTGATATTGGGGAATTAGAGCTTCAACAAATGAACTTGGAGTGGGGAGGAATTCAGTCAACAGCATATTAAATAATGCAAAAAGCTGAAGTTTTGTACACTAATATTATAATATAGTAAAGAGGACACATGCATACAACTAACAATTTGCCAAAGATTAGAACATTACCAGTTCCTCAAGCTACCCACCATTCTCCCCAAAGGTAACCACCATCTTGACCACCATCTTGATTCCAACACCATAGTTTTCTCAGTGTTTATATTCTATCTGGCTTTATTTTTCCTCAATATTATGCTGATTAGATATATTCATATTGTTGCTGAAACAATATGATGTTATTTTAGTGTTGTTTAGTGATCCATCATTAGAAGAAGCAAAATGACAAGGAACAGTTTTAGACTTACTGTGTGATCAATATTTGCCATCCACTTACCCCAAGACTGTAGAATTTTAAGATGATAATCATGTCTAACTTTCCTTATTTTATTCCCAGATCTTGGTATTCTGATTGGTCCATAGTTGACACTGGATGAGTATTTGGTGACTGAAGAATCAATTATCTATCTTTGGGAGACAGGATAGGATGCACTTCTATGGCTGCAATTATCAGATCCATATGTATTTCTATGTACTTGAATCTTCATTTTGCCAAATAAGAAGGAAACATCAAGAGAAATAGTACAGAGAATAGGAATGCCTTTAAAGCTGTAGACTTGCATTTCCCAGTTAAATGATTGCATAAGCAATGGCTTATCAGATCAGACTGTGCTACGTGAGCAGGAAGGAAAAGAATTAGACAGGTGGCGGGGATGAGAGAATGGCATGCAGTGGAACAGTGCACATTTTCGTTATGTGCTGTGATCAGCATGTGAGAGTTTCCTTTTATTCAAGGAACACAACCAAAGATACCCAAACCTCAGCTCCCATAACTATACTTCGCAATAGAGTACCATGAAGTGGGTAGAGGGAACTTGGTGGATCCTGCATAACTAGTCAGGTATAAGTTGAATCCCATTTGAGATGGGCTTCCGGGCTTTCCAGATAACTCACAAGTGAGACAACCACCAGCTATTTGATGCTTGACATTCACAGAGGGTACTGATGAACAGGTTAGTGTAGATAGAGCAATAGAGCAATGACCAATACAGAAGGCAAAAAAAAAAAAAAAATCCTTCGGTCCTGAGAAGTAGGTTCTTAAAGAAGGAGTGTTCCTGTGAATCAGAGTAATAGCATGACTACTTCACCTATATCAAAGCGACCATGGGTCATTGCAACCCTGAAAACAACAGCAAAAACTATACAATTTAAAAATGGACAAAGAATTTGAAGAGACATTTTTTCAAAATAAAAAAAAAATCTGGAAATTCCCAACAGATGTATGAAACAGTATTCAATTTCACTAGGAAAGGCAAATAAAAACCATAATGAGATATCATCTCATACCAGTTAGAATGACTACTACCTAAAAATAAAAAATAAAAAATAATGAGTGCTGGTGAGGATGTAGAGAAAAGAAAACATTTTTACACTAATCATGGGAATGTAAACTATTATAGACATTATGGAACACAGTATGGAGTTTCCTCAAAATGTTTAACATAGAACTACTGTATAATCCAGCAATCCCACTTTAGGGTATATATCCAGAAAAAATAAAATCAGTCTCTCAAAGTGATATCTTCCTTTGTATGTTCACTGTAGTATTAATTAAAATAGCCAAGATATGGAAACAATCTAAATGTTCATTGATGAATAAATGATTGAGACAATGAAACTAGAGAACATTATACTAAGGAAATAAGCCAGACACAGAAAGACAAATATTGTAGGATCTCACTTATATGTGGAATGTGAAATTAGTCAAATTCATTCATGCAGAAAGTATATATACATGCACTCATACACATATAAAATGCTATATATATGACATATATCTGTGTATGTATAAGCATACATACATACACACACACACACACACACACACACACACACACACACACAAAACAGAGGGTCTTCAGGGGCTTAAAAAAAAAAGGAAATTCTGCCATTTGCAAAAACATGGATGAACCGAGAGGATATTATGCTAAGTTAAATGTGGCAGACAAAAAAAAAGACAAATATTGTATGATCTGTTTTATGTGGAATGTGAAATAGTCAAACTCATATAAGCAGAAAGTAGAATGGTAGTTGTCAAGGCTGGGGGCAGAGGAAAATGAAGAAATTTTGGTCACAGGCTACTAAATTTCTGTTTGCAAGATCTGAAGATGCAATGAACAGCATGGTGACTATAGTTATCATACTGTATTGTGTACTTAAAACTTGCGAAGAGGATAGATTGTATGTTCATCACCTCAAAAAAAAGCAAAGAAAAAAATGGTAACTCCTTGAAGTGATGAATATGTTAATTAGTTTTACTGTGGTGATTATTTCATAATGTATATATGTATCAAAATATCGAACTGTATACCTTAAATATAAGCATACAATTTTTATTTAATTATATACCTCAATAAAGCTGATGGAGGAAGCTAATGTAGTGAAGAGAACAGCAGAGAGGTGCAAGTTGGATTGTATCAATGACTGATTTGGAAGTGAGGAGATGGTGACAGCTAGTGGAGACAAATCCTTTCAAAAGTTTGAATGTTAGGAGATTACCAAGCATGGTGGAAGTGAAATATCCAATGAGACTGTTTTCATGTTTGCTTGCTTGTTTTTTTTTTCCTTTTTTTAAATTGCATTTTAGGTTTTGGGGTACATGTGAAGAACATGCAAGACTGTTGCATAGGTACACACATGGCAGTGTGATTTGCTGCCTTCCTCCCCTTCACCTATTTCTGGCATTTCTCCCCATGCTATCTCTCCCCAACTCCCCATCCCCAACTGTCCCTCCCCTATTTCCCCCACAGACCCCAGTGTGTGATGCTCCCCTCCCTGTGTCCATGTGCTTGTTTTAATGGCAGAGTCCTAAAGCAAACCAAAAGTAAAGATTGATGAAAATGGGAGTTTATAGGAGAAAGAAGGTATAATCTTTTATGTAAATTTCCTGCATTGATATTGAGATCCTAAACATTAGTAGAAGCATCTCCCTTAGATGAAAAGAGGACATCGCCTTGTTAGTAGCTGGAAAATATACGATGTGGACAGATGTATGTCTGTGTGTATATTTGGTGTCATGAGATTGAGAGAGTTATTCTCTGACAAATTCTCTTTTTCAGTTAATCAGAAGGTGAATAGTTACTGAAACTTTTTGAGGACGATGAGAAAATTGAAAATTTCAATAGAGTGGAGAAGCTTTGAAGAGAGCATTGTTTAAAGGTAATTATGGTCAGTTTTTCAAAGTCATGTACTGATACTTCTGAGCAATGTTGAGGAGCTCATTTAAGATAAGTGCCCATACATCCATACATTTTAAGAGAAACCAGGAGGCTCTAGTAGGTAACTTCTTGCTATATTGCTGGGCTACTTGGGTTCAGGTGCAAATAAATTGTATGACAGGTTTTTTTCAGGATAGGGATTTTGCCAAATGGATACAATTGAAAAACAGAAAGTCATGAAACTTTGTCATATTGGAAAGATAATTCTTGGAATAATGACTCAATTAATCTAAGCTGAAAAACAAGGAACTGAAAAAAAAAGATGGCCAATGTATTCGGATAAAAAATTTCAATAGACTACAGTTTGATAGCAGTGAAAAATTAGAGTGGAAATATATAAATAAACAAAATATAAGAGACATCTGTAGACACAGTGGGCTGCTGAAGATTCTAGGGCAGATCAAATGGAGTAGGAAGTTGAAAGGGAATAAATGTGGATGACTCTGGAAGAGTCAATAACAACATGTGAGGTTAAATAAACCACCTGAGCATTGAAGTGCCCCAACAAGACGGCAGTGCTTCTGCTCTTAAGGACAGTCGGTAAAATAGATGTTAAAATCTTTGAAAGATGAGAGAGAATTATCTGGAAGCCATCAAATGACAACAACAAGGATGGATTAGGTGATATATATGAAGGTCTTAACTAGGTTTTGTTTTTAGTTTTGTGAAACACTAAAACGACAATGATCTGGATTTAACAATGAGGGGAGCAATAACATAATTCTCACCTTATGTCCTTGAAGTTTAAAAAAAGAAACAGGCACTTCTTGAAAACATTATACCAGATAAATTTTCACATGAAAGAGGGGGCTTCACTCAAGATAAGGACATTAAGAAAACATTCTTAGAAAAGTGTGCAACTGAAGGAATTCTGCTGGTTATGAAACTGTTATTTTGGTGGGCACAGTGAAAGGACTTCTGCAGTGAGGCAGTAGATTAAGAGTGGGGGCTGAATCAGTACAACAAAGAATTCGGGTGATGTTTTCGGAAAATTTATGATGTAGGGCTTAACGTGTTGCTGAAAAGGGAGGGGAAGCATGTATTAATTTAGTCCGAAAATTTGATTTAAGGAGAGTGGGCATTAAATGGTTGTTTTCTCTTTTGGCAAACGTGATGGTAAACACAAGAGTCATGTGTTTCTCCTGCTAGTATGCTCACTCTAAGAGGATCCAGATTTCAGACTTCCATTCAGAGTTGCTTGGACTGTTACTGGTGAATGCAAACACTATCAGCAGCATTAATACCAATAACACAACACATACGCTGTGCCAAGTCAATGTTATCATAGTATATTATAAATAGTAAACTTATTTAGACCACTCAACAACTCTAGGACATAGTGCCCACTCTCATGACCACTAGGTGGGGGAGAAAACTGGAGGATGCAGGGATTAAGTCACTTCCCCAGGGTCCCAAAGCTAAAACGTGGTGAAGCTGAGATTTGAACTCTGGCAGTGTAGCTATATTTATTCTTTTTTAACATAGGAGAGGATCCAAAATACTTAAATATTGGTAATAAGAAGTTAATATAAAAAGTGAGGTTATAGACACAGAAGAAAGAAGGTCTATATACAGGAGCAAAGATGGCTGATCACAGTCACTATCTCTCTTCTTTTTATTCTTTAGTATAATTCAAATTTTATTCTAGATGATGATGCTACCATTAAAATATTTTATTTCCCGACTTTCTTCATATTAGACATTACAACATGACTTTGCTCTGCCCAAGAGTAGCGTGTAGAGTAGTAAGAAGTCAGCTTACTGATTTGAAATGAAGACCACCTTTGCCCTCCTATCTGTCTTCCTCTTCTGACTTTCAGTGTAGACATAAGAGCTGGAGTTCCAACACCTACATCAGACCAAAGATACCTTCAGGGATCGCACTGAAAAATAGGATCCTGGATCCTCAGTAATACCCTGAAGCTACCAGATACCCTGGACTTCCTAACTTCAGAACTATTTTACATGACAACAAAATATACTTTTCGTTTTAGCCATTGTTTCGATGCTTTTCTGTTAAATGCCGTAAATCATTATGTAAAGCCAAGAAAGTATGGTGTCCAGAAGACAGTGAAAAATACCATTTTCAAAATGAGGAAAATACTGTTACTTTATTAGAGAGGAAGTAAGACAATGACTGAAATGTGCTCATTGGATAAGCCCATTTATTTCTAGTGTTCCATTATTAGAACTCTAAGCTTGTGGAAATTATTTATATCGTACTGCTCTAGGTCATTGCCAGGGTCTGATTTTTTACCCCCTAAAAAATTTACAATCTCAGGCATAAATAGGTTAAACAAAAGGAGGCCAATATGACTTTAACAAAATAAGTTTCAGAAGTATACAGTTTAAAGACAATAGTGATTGTAGTAGTAAATAGTAGCAAATAGAAGGTAAGAAAATAAAGACAATTTGAATATATAATGTACTAGAAAGTTGTCTCTGAAGAAGAGTGTAGAAATGGCTTGGTAAATGGAGAGACTATAGGATCTGAAAAGGTCTATGTTTTTGGTTTCTTGGTTTTGTTTTGTATCAAGAGGAAAAATAAACTAGGACATGGTTGACTTATTTTCCACCTTAAAATCCAGGGTATTTTCTTTTTGACAGGGGAGAAATTATAAATATATATAATTTAAATATAATGGGGAGCAGAGAGAAAGAGAGAAACAGGGAGAGACATAGACAAAGTGAGAGGCATTTTTAAATGGTGCAAATTTCTATTATTTGTGATGCTATGATTGAAATTTCCAAATAAAGTAAAATCAATTTAAGAAGACTCTAAAATGAAATAAATAAACATAAGTAAAGAGAGATAAATGCCACATATTATAGCACAGAATATAAGTTTGGACTTGCATAGCCCTAATTTGCAAACTTGCTAGGTATTGCTAATTATGTCAGAATATTTTTAATAAAACATATTTATCCTTGTGATTGGGCTCATTTTAATATGTCACTTTCCAACTTCAAAACGAGAGTTATTCTGTGACAATATTTTAACAGTAAAATCTCTGAAATTAAAACAGAATTTCATGCTGCATTTGAGAAGAAAGATTTCAAGATTTCTATGGCAAATAGTTTAGGCATCACTAAATTTTCTAATAGATATTTCACCAGTCTGCTGAAATTTCATCCAAGAAAAATAATATATGGAATAAATTTATCTCATGTTCTGTTTCCCCTTAAAATAGTAGTTTCTATTAAAAAAAAAAACCCTATGAATTTTTACCATATGCTTCTTAGAATATCTTTATACCTAAGACCCAGAAAAGTATAAAATGTTTGTTCAGAAGAGATAAGCAACCTACACATTTAATTCTTTGCAGAATTAAGTTAATATATTTATAATTTAAACTTAAGTAGAAAATAAATTGTGCATTCTATATTGGTACCCTACTGGGTGCATTATCAGAGTTATAATAAACAATAACATGATTTCACGTGCTTAAAAATTATGAGTGAAATATTTTAAAGTATGAAATAGTTTTGGAGGAAATAAAATCACTCTTTTTTACTGGTCTATCAATCTTCTAACATCGGATCTTCAATAAAGTTTTAGAAGTCTTCCTCAAACACTACAGTATCACCCTTAGACCTGCAGGTATGCGTGTGTGGCATAACTTCCGATATAACTTTGTTATGCTCATTTGTTTATCCCATTAAACTCAATACAATAAAAATGGACAAAGATAATGTAT
Organism: Plecturocebus donacophilus; assembly: GCA_004027715.1. NCBI lineage: Eukaryota > Metazoa > Chordata > Mammalia > Primates > Pitheciidae > Plecturocebus > Plecturocebus donacophilus. Next base: position 52,424 of record PVKP010001520.1, on the reverse strand, counting down.
CCAGGGATGTTCAAAATTAGACATAATTTCCATTTTTCCAATATCCAATATATATTCCCACTTACAAACAATATTCCTTCCAAGATAATATTTAGTATAAAGAAATATGTGGTTGAAATTGTGTCAATTGATTTTTCAAAAGGCATTTTCATTTATATTCTAAAAATATTTTATGAAAGTAAAGATACTTCTTTTTTATTTACCTTGTTAAAATTGTTGCCATCTTAAAACTATGTCCAATCATCACCAAAATGTAAGAACTCAGGAAAGATAAGAATATAAAACTTCTATGTATGTATTTATTTATAGTTGTTTCAATAGATAATATGCACAGTGTGGCTTCCAAAAATTGTAAATGGTACAAATGGGAATACATGCAAAATCTGTTTCTTACATCCTAGTCCTTCATTTTCCCAGAGGAAACCACTGTTAGTAGTAGATTATTTATTATTGCAGACACAATTTCTGAAAATAAAATGAATCAATATGGATAAAGGTATAGAATGTTTTTAACAAATGCAAAAGGTAGCATATTTCTATGAGTGGTTTAACCGGCATCTTGCTGTATTTAATGAAACCTTATTTCAAAACCTGACATAAAACATCCCTCTCCACTATTTCCCCGAGCTTAGGCAAAGCAGTACCCACAGCCACTTTGGTTCACTTGGCATTACCCTGTTGTATCTTCTCTACAGTAGCTCTCTGTGTTTCAGACTATCTTTTACAATAATTGATTTGCTTACAATTATTCTCTCAAGAGATTGTTACCATTTAAATTCTTTACACAGTGTATGACAATGAATGTTTCTCATTCTCAAAGATTCTCATCAATATTGTGAGTAAATGGTGTTGTTTTCATCCTTCTTTTCATTATGTTGATTGAATTTAAGCATATTTTTCCACATTTAAAAATCAATATATGTTTTGTGGTTGAATCCTCCTTTATACATAATTTTATCAGGAGTGTATTGATTCATGAGCACTCATTAAATAAATAAAATATCACATGTTTTCTTTTGACTGCATTTTAGTCTTTTTCTATACTCTAAATTTTAGTTTTTGCATATCAGATCTAGCACCTTTCTCTTTTAAGGCTGTTTTTTACTTTTGTGCTTACAGAAGCTACCCCGTTTCAAGATCATAAAAAGCATCACATACTTTCTATTATTTATTTTTATGGTTTCATTTTTATACAATAATTGTGAGTCATCCAAAATTTATTTCCCTCTGAGAAATGAAATTATAGTGCAAATTTTTTACATATGCTAGCCAGTAATCCCAGTTCTACTTATTAAATAATATTTCTCTTCCAACCTATGTGGGACTTCATCTTCATTATGAACTAAACAATTAGATTCAATATCTGGATTCTCTATTTTGTTCTGTTTACATGTTATCTATATATACTTTGATTACCACAGGCCTAAATTTTTAAAAAATTTCTCGTGGAGTTGGTCACTTCTTCTTACATTTTTTTATAGCTTTTCCAACTATATTTGCAATTTTGGACTTAAAAAATAATTTTGCTAGGTCCAAGAAAAACTTTTTTTTTAATTGTACTTTAGATTCTGGGGTCCATGTGCAGATCAGGCAAGATTGTTGCACAGGTACATTCATGGCAAGGTGGTTTGTTACCACCATCCTTCCATCACCTATACCTGACATTTCTCCCCATGTTATCCCTCCCCCACCCTCCCTCCTACTTCCATAGGCCTCCCCAAAGGACCCCACTGTGTAATGCTCTCCTCTTTGTGTCCAAGTGTCCTCATTGTTCAACACCTGCCTATGAGTGAGAACATGTGGTGTTTGATTTTCTGCTCTTGTGTCAGTTTGCTGAGAATGATGGTTTCCAGGTTCATCCATGTCCCTACAAAGGACATGAACTCATCATTTTTTATGGCTGTATATTATTCCATGTTGTATAGGTGCCACATTTTCTTTGTCCAGTCTATCATCGATGGGCATTTGGGTTGGTTCCAGGTCTTTGCTATTGTAAACAGTGCCACTATGAACATGTGTGTGCATGTGTCTTCATAATAGAACGATTTATAGTCCTTTGGGTGTATACCCAGTAATGGGATTGCTGGGTCAAATAGAATTTCTATTTCTAGGTCCTTGAGGAATTACCACACTATCTTCCACAATGGTTGAACTAATTTACACTCCCACTAACAGTGTAAAAGTGTTCCTATTTCTCGACATCCTCTCCAGCATCTGTTGTCTCCAGGTTTTTTAATGATTGCCATTCTAACTGGTGTGAGGTGTTATCTCAATGTGGTTTTGATTTGCATTTCTCTAATAATCAGTGATAATGAGCATTTTTTCATATGTTTGTTGCCCTCATGTATGTCTTCTTTTGTAAAGTGTCTGTTCATATCCTTCACCAACTTTTGAATGGTCTTGTTTGTTTTTTCTTGTAAATCTATTTTAGTTCTTTGTAGATTCTGGATATTAGCCCTTTGTCAGATGGGTAAATTGCAAAAATTTTTTCCCATTCTGTGGGTTGCTGGTTCACTCTAATGATTGTTTCTTTTGCTGTACAGTAGCTCTGGAGTTTAATTAGGTCTCATTTGTCTATTTTGGCTTTTGTTGCCAATGCTTTTGGTGTTTTAGTCATGAAGTCCTTGCCTATGACTATGTCCTGAATGGTTTTGCCTAGGTTTTCTTCTAGGGTTTTCATGATGTTAAGTCTTATGCTTAAATTTTTTATCCATTTGGAGTTAATTTTAGTGTAAGGTGTCAGGAAGGGGTCCAGTTTGAGCTTTCTGCACCCGCTAGCCAGTTTTCCCAACACCATTTATTAAACAGGGGATCCTTTCCTCATTGCTTGTTTTTGTCAGGTTTGTCAAAGATCAGATGGTTGTAGATGTGTGGCATTGCCTTCAAGGCCACTGTTCTGTTCCATTGGTCTATATCTCTGTTGTGGTACCAGTACCATGCTGTTTTGATTACTGTAGCCTTGTAGTATAGTTTGAAATCAGGTAGCATGATGCATCCGGCTTTGTTCATTTTGCTTAGGATTGTCTTGGCTCTGTGGGCTCGCTTGTTCATTTATTTTCACTTTTTTTTTCTCTTTTCTTGCCTTCTCTTTTTATTTTATTGAGCTGATCTTCAATCTCTGATAACCTTTCTTCTGCTTGATCGATTTGGCTATTAAAACTTGTGTATGCTTCATGAAGTTCTCATGCTGTGTTTTTAAGCTCCATCACATCATTTATGTTCTTCTCTAGGCTGGTTATTCTAGTTAGCATTTCATCTAATCTTTTTTCAAGGTTCTTAGTTTCTTTGCATTGGGTTAAAACATGTTCTTGTAGCTCAGAGAAGTGTGTTATTACTCATCTTCTGAAGTCTTCTCTGTCAGCTTGTGAAAATCATTTTCTGACCTGTTTTGTTGCCATGCTGGTGAGTCACTGTGATCTCTCTGGGTTGTCCTTTTTGTGCTGGTTTCTTCCCAGCTTCTCTGAGTGGATGTTCTTTCTGTTAAAGTTGGGATTATTTCTCCTGTATGAGACTTTTTTTTTTTGAATGCAGGTGTCAGTGTGCCACTTGAGACAGTCTGTCCAGTGTCTGCCTGGGGAGGCACTGCTGGGCCGCCTCAGTCTCAGCCAGGCTGCTGTTTATTCTTCGCCTGGTTTCCATGCTGGTGGGGTTAGCCCTGCCTTCCCAATGGCGGGCTCTTTCCCTCTGCTGAGCCTGCTGTTCCTGAGTGGAGGATGTGTTAACTGTGAAACTCTCCCGTGAGAGGGACTCCGGTTGCTGGATCTTGTAGGGGAGGGGTCTCTCTGGTCGTAACCCCCTCCCCGTTTTCAACTCTCCCTTCTGTGGGACGGGCAGTTCCTTTTTGCATGCTTTCTCGGTATTAGTCCAAATCTCCACCCTGGTCTACGCTAACAAGGCACCAGTCTGGCCAGGGCTGCCAGCCTGGGCTGTCATCCGGGTCTGTGACTCTGGGTGCATCTCAGCAAGGCAGTGTTTTCTTGGTCTGTGTGCTGCTGAAGTCTCAGAGTGAATTGCTGTGTCTGATTCAGAGAGCCGAGGAGGTGATGACCCCCACCATCCTTCATGCCTGATACACTTTCCAGGTGGACAGTGCCCCACCTTGCCTTGGCTGGATGCCTTTGGGCTGCTTTCCCTGGCTTTTTTGGTGGTTAATCCCACTGTTCAACCAGTCCCTTTAAAGCAAAACTGGTACCTCGCTTGGAAACATGGATATCGCTCTGGTTCTGTCTCTCAGTGGTAGCTGCACTCAAGAGATGCTTCCTTTCGGCCATCTTCCCCTGAATCTCTGATCAAGAAAATCTTAATATTTTATTTGCAATATTTAAATGTACAGATTAATTTAGATATAATTAAAATTATGATTTTAAAACATATTGTGTAAGAATAAAGTATACTCTTCCACAGAACTTTTTCCTTTAATATTATTTCAAACATCTTTATTTTACACTTTTCTTTTATTTATTTTTACTTTTTTAACTTTATTTAGCCATTGTGAGACCACTTATTTCATTATACTTTTGAATTACTTCTCATTTGTATATAGGAAGGTCATCAATTTGTATATATTCAGTTGTATTCACAAACAGTATATTCTTTTATTGTTTAACAGTGTTTTAGTGATCCATATAATTCCTTTTACTTTTTTATCTCGATCTTTTAAAAGATGTACAGAAGTAGGAAGTACATAACTGCTAGAACAGTTTAAAGATGACATCAAGAAAGCTGGTTCTGTCTTCATGCTCTGCCATCCCTAATGTCGGATTTTATCCTTGTGATCTCAAATATGAAGCTGTACCTCCACATATCATGTTACTTATTCAAGGAGAAATAATAGGAAGGTCCACAAGACTTTCCCTCACAAAGTTATACGTGAGCTGAGAAGCTGTCTCCCAAAACTAACATTATCATCTCAATGACTAGAAAGGTCATAATCTAGCTCTAAAGGAGGCTGAGAAATTAAGTAATCTTCTCAACATAACTTGTAGTTTAAAAAAAAAAAAAGCTAAGGGGGAAAGGTTTCGAGTTACTGTTGGATGATCCAGCCTGTGATCACCCTGACTGTGTTCTCTCTGGTTCCTTGTTTTGCTAAGACAGGATTTGTTCTCTTATCTCATACAAGTGTTATTATTTCCCATTACCCTGTTTCAGCCACGTCGGCCTATTTCTACACTGAGAGTCCGGTAGTTCTGTGGCTTCAGACCTCTTAATCGCCTTTTGATTCCATTTCTGATCCATGAGGACATTTTTATATTCTGGAAACCCAGTGTTCTGATTCATAATCTCACTTTTAATATTTTGCCTGTTATTCGAATGAGCTTAGAGTAATGAGAGGGATGACCACAACGTCCTCTTTGTTCTTACAATAACGCCTTGACTGCAAGAATACGCCATTGAAATTTTTTATTTTGAGATAATTTAGACATACATAATAGTTTTAAAATAATATAACACATCAGCTTTTCTTTAAGTTAATGCCATACAAAACCCTAATCAAATATCAATTAAGAAATTAACCTTGAAGCAATACCATTAAACAAAATTTCTTTAGATTCCACCTTTTTTTCGCTACATTCTTTTTCTGTTCCAGGATGCAATTCAAGATCCCACATTGCATTGTCATAGGTCTTTAGCCTCCTCCAAACGGTACTTTAGCCTTTTCCCTTGTCTTTCACAAGGACACTTGTCAGTTACTTGGTAGACTGTCTCTCAAATTGTGCTTGTCTGATGTTCTCACAGTTTTAGATTGAAGCAATGTGTACTTGGAAAGAATACCACAGAGGTGATGTGTTCTCCTCCGTGCGTCCTTTCAGAACACACAATGTCCACAAGGATTACTTGTAATGTTAACCTTAATCACATGGCATCTTAATCATAGTGCTGCCTGCCAGGATTCTCCACTGTAAAGTTAGTTTTCCCTTAGTAATTATGGAATATTTGGGAAAAGTCTGTGTAAATAGTCTGTTTCTGTTTAAACTTTCACCCCCTAATTTTAATGTCTATCAGTGGATCTTGCCTACAGCAACTATTACTATGGTAATTTTTTTATTTTGCTTTTTCATCTAAGTTTATTAATTGGAATTCTTCTGTAAGGAAGGGCTGCCTCTACTCCCCAGTCATTCTGTTATTTATGAATGGATTCATTCTACTTTTTAAATGTCGAGTTCTAATCCAATATCATAGCTATTTTCTCTGCTGCTCCAGCTGTTTCTGTTTGGATCATTGGGAGCTCTTATGTATGGGTTCCTGGACTCTCTTTTTTCTTCTTTTTAAGTGCTTCTTTGCTTCCTGGAATCACAAAATTCTCCACTGTCAACTGAAAAGCCTGCATTTTTTATCCAGTTTCATTCAATAATTCCCTATCTCAGATCTGAATTAGACATGTCTGCAAGAGCTTTGTGTGCTTTCATTGGAGGAAGATATGTAGAAACCATGCTCTGGGTACTGGTTTTGCTAATTGTTACTGGGGTATCACTGCTTCTATGCCTTCTTAGCAGGTATATGTCTGTAGACCAACCCTGTGCATACACATTCACACATGCGTACACACATCTGTAGCTATCTCTGTATCTATCTGTATTTACAATTATTTTTAAGTGCATATCAATATCTCTGACTCTCATCTTGCACCATAGACTTTATTCTAGCCTATTTATAATTGCTCAGACCATGAAAACCTGGCTTTCATTATCTACTTGTTTAATTCTAGTGTTTAATTAAGGTGACTTCAGAATTACTAACATTTATTCCAGAGAGAACAAATTTTTTAACTAGAGTTCCTTATTTCTGTAGTGTCCACTAGTCTTACAGTATCCATCAAAAACAATTTTCAAGGCTATTTAAATCAACTTTCTTTTCCCTCATCCCCTTTAGCATCATTATGTCATGTATTTGTAACATAGATTCATTTGTCACAATCAATATCCCATTCATCCTCCACCTTCATATCTTGGGTGCATTCTTAAAACATTCATTGTCTATAATGTGCAGGTCCATGACATTTGACAAATGCATAAAATTATATATCCAAAAACCACAGTTTAACACAGAACCATTTCAATACCCTCAAAATTCACTCCTACAATCCTTTTGCAGTAAACTACTGCCCCAACACCAAGATTCTAGCACCCTTTTGTCTATTTTCCATGTCTATATGTTCGCATTTTCTTAGTGTCAAATAAAATTATAGTTTATATGGCTTATGATGTCTGTGAAAGTACATTTAAGATCCATGTTTCTGTGTGAATCAATAGTTTTCCCCTTTTTATTGCTGAGTGGTATTCTACCATAGAGCTGAATGACAGTTTGTTTATTAATACATCTATTGAATGGTGCCAGGGTTGTTCCCAATTTTTGGAGGACATGAATAATGTTATTATAAACATTCATATGCAAATGAATGTGAACATATTTTCAGACACCTAGGAATAGGATTGCTAGATATGTGACAGATGTATATTTAAATATTTGTTACCTTTACCTTCAGCGTTGTATAAAAGTTCTATGTGCTCCACATCCTAGATAGCTATCAGAATTGCCAGTTTGGGGGTTTGTTTTGTTGTTGTTTTTAGTTTTAGCAGTGTATAGTGTTAAACATTGAGTTTGAACTTTGATCCACTACTCACTGGCTTTATAACCTTGGGCAAGTTGTGTAACCTCTCTGCTTCAGTCCCCTAAATTTTCAAAAATGGTTAATAATAGTGCCTACCTCAAAGGCTTCTTGATAATTAAATGAGATAGCATAAAATCCTTAATGCTGTCTGATACATATTACACAAAAATATTAGTTTCTATTTACGCTTTTTCTCTTTTTACCATCTTTGAATTTATTCCCTAAGTCATCAAATTTATTAAACATGTATTTTAGAACAAAACAGCATTTCCAGGTAAATTTAATGATGTAGACCTGAACTCATAAGTTTTGTACTCATTATTTAAAATTCTTTGTTTCCTCTTATTAACTTTAATATCTTTGATTGCATTTCTGTGTCTCTCTGAAATATCTTTGTTTGCCTTTGATTCAAATTCTAAATTTCATCCAACTCTAGTGTAAACTCTACCTTTCTTATTGATGTCATATTTAAAGCCATTTCAAGCCAAATACTGTGTCTTTCTGTAACTTTCTGTCTACGTATTCTCAAAATTAATAAAAATATTTTCAGAATTACATTAAGAACTTTTTCACAATAGACATGTTTACTTCTAATTACTTGATGTAGTCTCTTGTGATTAGTGTAGGTATTTTGAAAAAGTAATCAAAGTGATTCAAATATGTTCCCTCTTAACTAGCTCACCAACCCTAATTTAGGACATAAATACCTTAATAAATATCATATCATTCTAATTCTCTAGGTATCTAAATATAAGGTGCAATGATCTTTCTTAGTCTCAAAACTATTTTTTACTAACCTCAACAATTCCAAGAAATGTATTTCCAAGCTGCTTTTCCAAATTCCCAGATGACCTAAAAATTATTTTATGACTTCATTTGAGTTTCAAATGTTTGACTATACATCCCTTAGTGTTTTCTGGTGGACTCTAATTGAACCAATACTGAGAAAGTTAATGGGAAGAAAATGTTTAGCATCCTCTTTAATGCACAGAGGAATAAGATGATTTAAATTATCTTATTTTCTTGAAGATATATTTAAAAATAAATGAGAAATATTTTTCCCCTACTGAATAGCTTTTCTAAGAAACCTGAGTCAATTTGTTCAACAGAAGTGCTTCTAAATTATCAGCAATAATAATAAAAATGGAACCAAATTATTTAAATTTCAATATTACCATTTAAAATGACAAAAAAAATAGTAATACAGGAAATAATCTTTAAAAGAACCTGTGCTTTTTGATTTTTTTAATGTAATAACTTCTTTTTTATTATATTTTAAGATCTGGGGTACATGTGCAGATTGCACAGGTTTGTGACACAGGTATACACATGCCATTGTGGTTTGCTGCATCCATCCCCCCGTCATCTACATTATGTGTTTCTCCTAATGTCATCCCTCTCCAATCCCCCCACACCCTGCTATCCTTCACCTAGTCCCCACACACACAACAGGCCCCAGTGTATGATGTTCTCCTCCCTGTGTCCATGTGTTCTCATTCTTCTACACCCACTTATGAGTGAGAACATGTGGTGGTTGGTTTTCTGTTCTTGTGTCAGTTTGCTGAGAATGAGGGTTTCCAGCTTCATCCATGTCCCTGCTAAAGACATGAACTCATCCTTGTTATGGCTGCATAGTATTCCATGGTGTATATGTGCCACATTTTCTTTATCCAGTCTATAATTGATGGACATTTGGGTTGATTCCAAGTCTTTGCTATTATAAACAGTGCTACAGTGAACATACTTGTGCATGTGTCTTTATAATAGAATGATTTATAATCCTTTGGGTATATACCCAGTAATGATATTGCTGGGTCAAATGGAATTTCTATTTCTAGGTCCTCAAGGAATTGCCACACTGTCTTCCACAATAGTTGAACCAATTTACACTCCCACCAACAGTGTAAAAGTGTTCCTATTTCTCCACATCCTCTCCAGCATCTGTTGTCTCCAGGTTTTTTCATGATCACCATTCTAACTGGTGTGAGATGGTATCTCAATGTGGTTTTGATTTGCATTTCTCTAATGACCAGTGATGAGCACTTTTTTCAGGTTTGTTGGCTGAATAAATGCCTTCTTTTGAAAAGTGTCTGATCCTATGCTTTGCTCACATTTTAATGTTGTTATTTGCTTTTTTCTTGTAAATCTGTTTAAGTTCTTTGTAGATTCTGGATATTAGCCCTTTGTCAGATGGGTAGATTGCAAAAATTTTTTCCCATTCTATTAGTTGCCAGTTCACTCTAATGATTGTTTCTTTTGCTGTACAGAAGCTCTGGAGTTTAATTAGGTCCAATTTGTCTATTTTGGCTTTTGTGGCCAATGCTTTTGGTGTTTTAGTCATGAAGTTCTTGCCTATGCCTATATCTGGAATGATATTACCTAGGTTTATTCTAGGGTTTTTATGGTGTTCGGTCTTATGTTTAAATTCTTTAATCAATATGGAGCTAATTTTTGTATAAGTTGTAAGGACGGGGTCCAGTTTGAGCTTTCTGCACATGGCTAGCCAGTTTTTGCAACACCATTTATTAAACAGGGAATCTTTTCCCCATGACTTGTTTCTGTCAGATTTGTCAAAGATCGGATTGTTGTAGATGTGTGACATTACTTCTGAGACCTCTGTTCTGTTCCATTGGTCTATATCTCTGTTTTGGTACAGGCATCATGTTGTTTTGATTACTGTAGCCTTATAGTGTATTTTGAAGTCAGGTAATGTGATGCCTCCAGCTTTTTTCTTTTTGCTTAGGATTGTCTTGGCTATGTGGGCTCATTTCTGGTTCCATATGAAGTTTAAGGTGTTTTTATCCAGTTCTGTGAAGAAAGTCAATGATAGCTTTATGAGGATAACATTGCATCTATAAATTACTGTGGGCATTTGGCCATTTTCATGATATTGATTCTTCCTAACCATGAGCATGGAATGTTTTTCCATCTGTTTTTGTCCTGTCTTCTTTCCTTGGGCAGTGGTTTGTAGTTCTCCTTGAAAAGATCCTTCACTTCCCTGTTAGTTGTATTCCTAGGTATTTTATTCTCTTTGTAGCAATTGTGAATGGGAGTTCTCTCTTGATTTGACTCTCTTTTAGTCTGCTATTGGTGTATAGGAATGCTTGTGATTTCTGCACATTGATTTTGTATCCTGAGAATTTGCTGAAGTTACTTATTATCTTAAGGAGATTTTGGGCTGAGATGATAGGGTCTTCTAAATATACAATCATGTCATCTGCAAATAGAGACAATTTGGCTTCCTCCTTTCCTAATTGAATACCCTTTATTTCTTTTTCTTGCCTGATTGTTCAGCTAGAACTTCCAATATATGTTGAATAGGAGTGGTGAGAGAGGGTGTCCTTGTCTAGTGCCAGTTTTCAAAGGGAATGCTTTCAGTTTTTTCCCATTCAGTATGATATTCACTGTGGGTTTGTCACAGCTTTTATTATTTTGTGATATGTTGCACTGATATCTAGTTTATTGAGAATTTTTAGAATAAAGGGCTGTTGAATTATGTCAAAGGCCTACCCTGTATCTATTGAGATAATCTTGTGGTTTTTGTCTTTGGTTCTGTTTATACTATGGATTACATTTATAGATTTGCATATGTTGAACCAACTTTGCATCTCCAGGATGAAGCTGACTTGACCATTATGGATAAGCTTTTTGATGTGCTGTTGGATCTGGTTTGCAGGTATTTTATTGAAGATTTTTGCATCAATGTTCATCATGGATATTGGCCTGAAATTTTCTTTTTTAGTTGTGTCTCTGACAGGTTTTGGTATCAGGATGATACTGGTCTCATAACATGAGTTAAAGAGGATTCCATCTTTTGTATTGTTCAGAATAGTTTCTGAAGGCATGGTACCAGCTCCTCTTGGTATGTCTGGTAGAATTCAGCTGTGAATCCATCTGGTCCTGGACTTTTTTTGGTTGGTAGGCTATTAATTGCTGCCTCAACTTCAGACCTTGTTATTGGTCTGTTCAGGGATTCAGCTTTTTCCTGGTTTAGTCTTGGGAGGGTGTAAGTGTCCAGGAATTTATCCATTTCTTCTAGATTTACTGGTTTATGTGCATAGAGTTGTTTGTAGTGATCTCTGATGGTAGTTTGTATTTCTGTGGAATCAGTGGTGATATCCCCTTTATCATTTTTTTATTGCATCTATTTGATTCTTTTCTCTTTACTTTTTTATTAACCTGGATACTGGACTATTTTGTTGATCTTTTCAAAAAACCAGCTACTGGTTTCATTGATTTTTAAAGGTTTTTTGTGTCTCTATCTCTTTCAGTTCTTCTCTGATATTAGTTATTTCTTGTCTTCTGCTAGCTTTTGAATTTGTTTGATCTTGCTCCTGTAGCTTTTTTAAATGTGTTGACAGGGTGTCAATTTTAAATCTTTGCTTGCTTCTCATGTGGGCATTTAGTGTTACAAATTTCTCTCTAGGCACTGTGTTAAATGTGTCCCAGAGACTGTGGTGCATTGTGTCTTCATTCTCATTGGTTTCGAAGAACATCTTTATTTCTGTCTTCATTTCATTATACAGCAGTCATTTGGGAGCAGGATCTTCAGTTTCCGTGTAGTTTTGCAGTTTTGAGATTCTTAATCCCGAGTTCTAATTTATTGTACTGTTGTCTGAGAGACTGGCTCAAGCACTAAACATGGAAGAACAACCAGTACCAGCCACTCCAAAAACTTACCAAATGGTAAAGACCATCGACACAATGAAGAAACTGCATCAACTAATGGGCAAAACAACCAGCTAGTATAAAATGGCAGGATCAATTTCACACATAGCAATATTAACCTTAAATGTAAATGGGCTAAACGCCCTAATCAAAAGACATATACTAGCAAATTGGATAAAGAGTCAAGTGCCATCTGTGTGCTGTGTTTAGGAAACCCATCTCACATGCAAAGACACTCAGACTCAAAATAAAGGGTTGGAATAAGATTCACCAACTAAATGAAGAGCAAAAAAAAGCAGGACCCTTTGCAATCCTAGTCTCTGATAAAATGGACTTTAAACCAACAAAGATCAAAAGAGACAAAGAAGGGCATTACATAATGGTAAAGGGATAAATGCAACAAGAAGAGCTAACTATCCTAAATATATATGCACCCAATACTGGAGCACCTAGACACGTAAAGCAAGTTCTTAACAACCTACAAAGAGACTTACACTCCAACACAATAATAGTGGGAGACTTTAACACTCCACTGTCAAGATTAGACAGAACAAGAAGACAGAAAATTGACAAGGATATCCAGGACTTGAACTCAGAACTAGACCAAGTGGACCAAATAGACATCTACAGAAGTCTCCACCACAAATCTACAGAATATACATTCTCCTCAGCAGCACGTCATACTTACTCTAAAATTGACCACATAATTGGAAGTAAACCGCTCCTCAGCAAATGCTTTTTGGTTTTTAAGTAAAATCAGCACTCTGCCAATTCTTCACAGCTTAATCCAGGAGAAAAGAGTTGCTCTTGACTGAGACAAGGAAGACAATAGCAAGAGCAAAGTTTAGGGATTGGGCAGTGATATTAGAAGACAGGAAGTTTGGTTTGGAACCTATTGAGTTTCAGATGACAAATGCCATTGGAGATAATAAGTAGAAAGTTTGGAGTCATGATAACTGGACTGGAGGTTCCAGTTTAGAAGTCATCAGTAAATAAGTAGCATTGAAAGTCACTCTGTGGAAATTGAATTTAACTAGAATTGTGGTTTTGCCAGAGAATGACAACAAAAGGAGAAAGTGGCAAGAGATTTGTGGGTGTATCAAATATAATTTGTATAATGGGGCAATGTAAGCTACTATAGGAAGCCATCAAGAAGGCAAAGGACACTGAAATATTTGTAAACTGAATAATTGTGGCTCATTGTTGGGTCAACATATTGTCAGAATGAGAGAACTAAAGGAAATGTGTGAGATGCTTTATATTGAGATTTTAGAGTATTCGATAGTGAGAAGGTCTGGGTTATGACTGTGGTTTTAAAATGAAAGGGGGCAAGTAGGATGAAGAAATTATAAAATGAAAATTCAGGATATTAAAAGGATCTTAGTTTTAATATGGGTAGTACTGAAGAGGATGAAAGTAAGCTTGGATCCAAATGAGACTGACATGAAGTTCAGAAAATGACATAAATAAATAACTAAGATAGTTGGTGTTACAATAAGGACTGATAACATTACATCTAAACCTGGAGAACGAAGTCAGGGATTAGAGAGGGACAAACAGCCATAAGAATCGAGTAGTAAAACTCCTCTTGTGCCAAAAAGACTGGTATATATCACTTTGAAGGAAAAACTTGAGGGCTGCGGCTTCCTCAAAAAAAGCATAGCTGTCAACCAATTAGCTTACTGGGCAGGGAATGATTAGAAAAGAGCTGAACATGTGATATAGGAAATTTTGCTAAAGACTGGCTGTGCTATAAGGCTTAGAGGAAGAATTTCAGCATTTGGGTAGGAGTTAAGAGGTAAGGCTAAAAATGGATGAGAGTGCCGGCCAAGGGTAATGATAAAAGCCATGGACTTTTCTCCACTGCTGACTGAAAGAGCGAATGAGATTAATCCTACATATCTAGGCAGATAGACATAAATGGCAGATCCTTTATTAGTGTGATCCCACGTTTAAAAAAAAATGAGTACATGTTTGAATTTGCAGAGGCAAAATATGGAAAGATAATAAAATCTAAGTATTATTTCCTAGAAGGGAAACGATTTTGTATTTCTATAAAATACATTAAGTTATTGTAAGAATTCTTTTAAATGTGCAGTATTTCTACCAGTAGAATTAATAAAAATATAATAAGAGGGCCAGGCACAGTGGCTCAAGCCTGTAATCCCAGCACTTTGGGAGGCCGAGGCGGGTGGATCACGAGGTCAAAGATCAAGACTATGGTGAAACCCCGTCTGTACTAAAAAATACAAAAATTAGCTGGGCGTGGTGGCACACACCTGTGGTCCCAGCCACTCAGGAGGCTGAGGCAGGAGAATTGCTTGAACCCGGGAGGTGGAGGTTGCGGTGAGCCGAGATAGTGCCACTGCACTGCGGTCTGGCACGTGGCAACAGAGCAAGACTCTGTCTCAAAAAAAAAAAAAAAAATATATATATATATATATATATACATATATATATATATGTAAAATATGAGCTGAATATATAAAAGTGTTTTGTATAATGCCAATTATGTTTTTTAAAATGTTGGGAATTGAATGAAAGGTGTGACCAATTCAAAATGAAATGCGAAGCTATTAACAGTAAGTACTTCCCTCTCAGGAGTGTCATCACCAGACAGCTATGACACTTTCTGACTTTTGAATTTTTCATGACGATCATTTTGATGACGAAAAAAAGAGAGACTAAGAGGGAGGAAGGAAGAGAGTGGAATACACAGAGAAACAGGGACAAAAAGGAAATGTTTTTCTGCTTACATATTTCATGTAATTTCTATTAGAAAGAGAGCTAACATGGTGGATATGTTTCAAATTTAAGCATATATTTTAGCTACCATATTTTTAACTGCCATATGCCAGGTGTATTTCTCTCAGACCTGGAAAAGCAGTAGTTTTCAAGACAGTCAACATCCCTGCCTTATGGGAACTTAAATGTAAGTAAGCCACGTTTGTAGTTTTGTAGTTTAAACTTTTCTAGAAGATATACTAAAAAAGTAAAAAAAAAAAAAAAAAAGGTAAAATTACCGTTAGTTACATATTTTATTTAACCTCATATATCCAATCATGATCCATTATCATTTCAATATGTAACTGTATACCAAAAGTATTGATTGGACACTGTCTGTGGCATAATGCATGATTCATCTAAAGCTAAAGAAAAGTGTTTACAAGTTTTCAAATTTTTAATAAGTTGATTAGTTACGTTGAATAAAAGTTTTTGATTTAGAGTCATTGTTTGGTGGCTTTACTGAAGATTATTTCACTTTAGAAAAGTAGTTTTCAGTGTTTCCTCATAATTTTGTAATAAAGTTTCTGTAACTGCAATAACTTTTACCATCTAACCATATAAAAGTGGTTTTCTTTATTGTGCTAGAATCCAAGCCATCTTAGAGTCTGCCAACATTATAAATTCAAATTTTTCTTAACAAATAATTTTAAAATGTTTGTTAGATATTTCCTTTTTATTTCAGGCAACAAATATGCTGACTCTTTTTTATTTTGTTGATAGAAATCAAATTCACTATATAGTTGCTGAGAATGTTTCTGAATATTTTTTGTTCTGTTATAATTAACTTTTAACACAATGTCCAAATAAGTTTTCTGTGTTGCTCTGATGGAACACATTGCGATTTCCATTTATCATAAAATTTTGGCAAACCTTTCACTTTTTTGTATCTATCATATTACAAGCTTTTGCATCTTCATTTTATTCTGCACAGTAGTGTGGTTTATTTTAAATTTTAAAATGTGTTCATACTTATTTGTAAGCTAAAAATGTCAGTTCATTATATTATAATTAGAACTATCTTATGTATTTTATCTTAATTTCCGATTACAAGCTACATAAATGTTATTATAACTAATGCTTTCTGCATAAAATATTCAAATAATCACAATATTACATTAGTGTGCAAAGAACATCATGTGAAAGCTATGAATCCATTGATATCAACTAGATCTGTGATTCGCTTGTGCATGATACTGTAAATGCACACTACAATAAAACAATAATATCTTAAAGTGATGCAAAATGTAAGTGAAATGCAGTCCTAAAATAATGGTGTTTATCGGAAAAATGTTTACATTGCTTCAGTTTTTACTTTTAAAATGTAGCACTAACTACATTTCAGGTGTTCAATAGCCATGGCCATTGTAGTGGAAAGTTCAGTTCTGGCCATTAAAACAATTTCATTTTCATGTAGACTATATAGTATTAAACTTAGCCCTTTTCTGGAAACCTATTTCTTCTTTGGTAAAACTGGAATTATAAAACACTTCAAACTTCAGAGAATATTATACGACTGTAGGGAAGATCGCACAATGAAGATGATAATTGTAAAAATGTCATTTACTTCTTTAACTCTCTAAACAATTTCATAATAATTCTTCAATAATTTTTCATATCAAAGACAGTGATATGATCTATTCAGAATTATAGATTTATAGTAAATATATCAAGGTATTTTATATGGGAAAGAATTTCAAAGTGCAAAATATAATCTCCAGTGAAGGGAAGGTTTTTCTCCCTCAAACAAATGGTTTTTGTATTTTATTATTAAAAATAAAGAAAAAATAAATGAAATGTTTCCTCTAAAAGACAATTTGATGAAACTGCAAACTGAAGAAATGAGGGTTAATTTAGAGTTTAGTTATGAATAAGAGTACCAAGTACATATACTATGATGGCATTTCATGTTATGGATCTCAATAGCTTTCTTTTTATCATAATTGATATGATATGGTCTCAATATTTTAAAAATATCACTTTCAATTTATTGTGTATCATTGACATGTCATACTTTTTTGTTTGAGACGTGTGTGGCTATACTACAGTTCATTTTCATATTCTGAAGTACTGCAATTAACACTTCTTTAGTGAAAGAGTCTAACACTCTAGTGTTACCTTTTCAAACACTACTTATTTAGTATAAGCCTGGCACAAATCCCAGAATGTGATTTTAACACACCATTTTCCTCACTGTAGGAATTAATACAAGCTTTAGGAAAGCCATTTTCTCTAAGTAAAAGAAATTGCTCTTAATGCAATCCATTATTCTTCCTACCTAGGACCAAATACCCATTTAAATATTTATTGGCAAGGCATTTGATGAGGGCAAGACACTATACAGTGTGAAGTAAGAAGGGAAAGAAAGTGTGCTACAGTTTCTTAGATTTTAGGGCCCTTACAATCTCATAGGTGAAATGGGAATAATAGATCAAAAAGATTTATTTTTAAATATTTTAAGGGACCACAGGCCAGGTGCATAGAAATACACAGCAAGAAGAATCTCTGGCTTATAGTGATAGACAAGAGTGTTGCTATATTGCTAATAGAGAGGAGCTCAAGTAATGAATATCATATCAAAATAGCTGGATATGGAAGTTGGATGTTCTGAATTGGACTAAGCAATATGAACAAGATCTGAGAGGCAGAAGAAAGATTGGGAATATTTGAGAAATTGAATAGGCATCAATTAGATGGAGTTTGAAGTACATTATGGATGGTGTACACTGAGAGAGTGGTTGTAAGTGAAAGAGAGTTTGATATAGACAAGATTTCGGGGGACCCCATGAAGCAGGCTGAAGAGTTTGGACTTTGCACAATGAACAATAGGCAGCTTTGAGCTGGGTAGTGATAGTCAAAGTGGAATATAAATACTCAGCAGGTAGAAGAGGTACTACCAAGGAATCTTGTAATTAATGCTTTGGATGTGGATCTCAGGTCATTATAATTCTAAATCATCAAAAAATGATTAAATTATGTTACCAAACTATAATTTTTAAATCACTGTGGATTGATAAATATTTGAAAATGTAAAAAAATATTAACAAAGTAAGGAATGATGCTATTTATTTCATAATTACTGTGTGCAAAATGCTCAACATCTATTATTCCTCCTTGTTGAGGGAACAGATTTTCACAGTAACTAAATAACTTAACAAAGCTGCGCGTTAGTGACAGAGCCAGAGTGAGACTGTGTCTGAGCCTAAGAGTGCAAAGCGCATGATTGCTGTCCCTTAATATTAAAGTGATCTTTTATGTTTTCAACCTGGAAGAGAAACAAATATGGAGACCTGATAGATAATATAACTACTATGGAGTGAATGCTTGTGTCCCTTCAAAATGCATATGTCAAAACCTGTCATGATACTGTTAGGAGGTAGACTTTGGGGGAGTTGATTAAGTCATGAATAAAATGGTACCCTTATACGCAGCTAAAAGAGGACAGCCATGTGAGGACACAGTAAGACGTTTCCTCTAAAATTAAAAAGTGGACCCTGACCAGACACTGAATCTGCCAGCACTTTGATTTTGGACTTAGTCTCCTCAATGGGGGGAAATAAATTTCTGTTCTCTCTCAGCCACTAACTTACAGTATCTTGTTATAACAGCCCAAATGACTAAGACAATGATTAAATCCATTTCTGTTTTATGAAAGACGTTAAGGGACAGAAAATTTAAATCATTGTCAAGGAATACAGAGTTTCCTTGGGAAGTGACTTGTATAAAATAAACAATGTATGTTATGTAACTGAAAGAATGGAGAAATTATCCTGATTCAATTTTTATTTTTATTTTTTTTAATTTTATGCACCTCACATGGTTCATGAATTTAAATAGTGCTTAAAGTGATTGGTGGTTTACATGGGTCTTATTATATTAATACATGATCAATTAATATGGCATAATAACTAGGCAGAGTTATTACTAGGATTTGAAATGAGATAAGAAAAAGCAGGAAAAAAAGAACCTACATACTTTGTGATCAAGTGGGGAATAGTTAGATTTAGCTATCATTTGAATTTAAGGACATTCTATGCAACAGCGTGAAAGAATCATAGAAAATGTAAATTTAAACTCCTTTTCCTTACAGATATGTAAACTGAAATTTTCAAAAGGCAAAATCTACCCATCTGACAAAGGGCTAATAGCCAGAATCTACAAAGAACTAAAACAAATTTATAAGAAAAAACAACCCCATCAAAATGTGGGTGAAGGATATGAACAGACACGTCTCAAAAGAAGACATTTATGCAGCAAACAAACATGAAAAAGTGCTCATCATCAATGGTCATGAGAGAAATGCAAATCAAAACCACATTGAGATACCATCTCATGCCAGTTAGAATGGCAATCATTAAAAAATCAGGGGACAACAGATGCTGGAGAGGATGTGGAGAAATAGGAATGCTTTTACACTGTTGGTGGGAGTGTAAATTGGTTCAATCATTGTGGAAGACAGTGTGGCGATTCCTCAAGGACCTAGAAATGGAAATTCTATTTGACCCAGCAATCCCTTTACTGGGTATATACCCAAAGGATTGTAAATCGTTCTATTATAAAGACACATGCACACGTATGTTCACTGTAGCACTGTTTAAAATAGCAAAGACTTGGAACCAACCCAAATGCCCATCAATGGTAGACTGGATAAAGAAAATGTGGCACATGTATACTATGGAATACTATGCAGACACAAAAAAGGATGAGTTCACGTCTTTTACCGGGGCATGGATGAAGCTGGAAACCATCATTCTCAGCAAACTGACGCCAGAACAGAAAAACAAACACTGCATGTTCTCACTCATAAGTGAGTGTTGAACAATGAGAACACATGGACACAGGGAGGGGAACAACACACACTGGGGCCTGTTGGAGGATTTGGGGACTAGGGGAGTGATCGCAAGGGGAAGGGGGAATTGGGAAGGGATGACAGGAGAAATACTTGATGTAGGTGATGAGGGGTTAGATGCAGCAAACTACCATGGCACGTGTATACCTATGTAAGAATCCGGCACAATCTGCACATGTACCCCATAACTTAAAGTATGAAAAAAAAGAAGATAATGAATTCTAGTTTTGCCCTGTGGAGTTTGAGATGCTTGTATCATGTTTCGATTCAAAATGTCCAATATGCAGACCAGTGACCAGAAAAGATGTGGAGTGGAGAACTGGAACTGTGAGTTATTAGTGTATATAAGAGATACAAATTAGTGTATTTACGAGACAGAGATTAGCACTTAAGTTGAGTAGGTAAGGCAATTCCCTCTCTTCCCTCTACCAGTAGACCCAGTGGAGCAAAAACATTTTTAAAACAGTTTTTATTAACTTGTTTTGTTTGTATAGATAGCCATGATGAACAGGTGACTTAAGAGCCCATAATTAAAATATCAACACAGTCAGCATTAAGTAGGATTATTTATAACAGTAGTTATTCTTTCTTCATATTTATTAACTAAAGTTGAATAAATCATTGGATTTCAGAACGTAGGATATTGACACAGAAGAATTTTCCCTACAAACACATAACTGAAAGAATGTCTCTTTATATGTATTCTTACCCATTGGACATTATCTGATTTTTCATTAAAGATAAAAAAACAGATTAGCATAGATTGACTTCTAAGGAAAGAGAATATTAATGAGCTAGAAACATTTATGGTAAGACATATGAAGTATTTCTGGTCTATGGCCAACTATGTTAAATTCATTCAACAATAATTACATAATGGCTACTATAAGCCAGGCATTCAGTCAAAAACATGGATTCAGTTCTGGGCTTCTAGATCAGAGTCTATTATTTAACTAGAAAATAGACTTTAGGATAATAGTTCCCTGGAAATCAAACACTAGTCTCAAAGAACTAAGAGATCAATGCCTTCAACCAGACTAAAAGTTAATTTAATCATGATTTCTCATTTTCAGGAAAAATTTGAACAGTGTGTTTGGTCCCTTTCTCCGTTTTACTATATAGATACTCCTCACAGGCTTTGTTTTGGGAGATGATGACTGACTTCTATTTGGTTTTCTGGGATGCAGCTGGTAGTCTTTACTGCTTATAAACTCAAGCCAGTCGACTCCTGGAGGCAGCCGATGGTGACTGAGTGCCTTAGGGAACACACGGCGTGGGAGTGTGGGTGTCAAAAACTCACTGGAGCGAGGGGGACAAAAGCGTGAGATGGAAGAGGAAGAGGAGGAAGAGGAGGAAGAAGAGGAGGCAGAAGAGGCAGAGGCAATAGAGTAAGAGGAGGAAGAGGACGAGGAGGGTGGGAGCAGCGATTGTGGCCGAGAATTAGTTTTTTTAACATAAAACAGCCAGTCAATAGCCTGGGTCTGTTGGCCTTTAACTTTGTTTTCAGGGGCTACCGTTAACCATTTTTGCTTCATACTAAGTCCCTGGATATCTTGTTCAGATGCGGGGACAAACTGCGGTATCTTTTCTACTCCTTCAAGGTTGTTTTCAGGGGCTTCATCAGGCTGGTTTTCTTTCATAGGGAATGGGAGAGAAGATGAAAAAGTCTCTGGTAGAGAAAGGATAAGAACTAATTTCACCTCTATTTTGCCCTCAGAGTTGGCCTCAGGTGTTGGTATGACAAAAAGTGTTGCACAACAAGGATTCTTCTTCCCTCTAAGATGGTTACATGGAGATTTTATGCAGGAAGCACAAGCTAAGCAAACCATGAAATTTGATGACAGACGAGGTCCAGGACGAGGATTTGGCCTTCCCCTCATCCTTCGAAACAAAATCTGCCTGCAGAGATCCCTCTGTATTCTGGTCTTTGAGATGGAATTGACAATTTTATTTACAACATCATCAGGGACAGCTCCACCTTTAACACAGGGCTGACTATACTTTAAAGTCCATTGACTTTCTTTATTTGGTTCTGTCTTTGGAGCAAAATCAAAGCTGCTTTTACTCTGGAGTCTGAAACCCAATGTTGAAGCAGCTGTGTTTCTGGTGCAGTGTTTGGAGCTGGATAATAATTGACCTGAGACATTTGTTTTTGGATAGGGTAATGGTAGGTGTGTGACTCTGTGTTTGTCATTTGGTGAAGCGGTATTCTGAAACTTGGAGTGACAGAGAGGTGAACTGGGGGTCTGGAAATTACGATCAAGCATAAACGTTGGCTGAGAATTGAGCTGGAACGATGGTAGACTCTCAGATGGGTGGACAAAGTATGGTGATGCTGATTCCTTTGTTTTTAGATGGGACAATGGTAAGCTTGCAAAAGTGGGGTTAGAGTTCAATATAGGTGTTTTCTGAAGTCTAGAGTCAAGTGATGGAGAGGTAAGAGCCATTTGATTGGGTTTGAAAGAAGGCGATGTCCCAAGTAAGTCACCTGTTTGAAGTTTTGTGTTGAGTGATGGTAAACTCAGAGATTTCTGATTGTGCTGCAGTAAAGATGTCCAGAAGCAGTCCAATGAGGATGTACTCTGAGGTTTGGATTGAAGTAATGTTGAGTTAAGGGCTCTTTGTTCGGATCCCAAAGAAGATGCTGCCTAAATGGTGTTTACAGAAGGTATTTCTTGATTTTGGAGAGGAAATAATGATGAACTTGAGACTCTTTGATTAGACTTCAATGAAGGTGATCCCTAGCAAACATCTAGGCTTGAAGATGTTGTTCGAGGTTTAGAGAAGGGTAATTGTGAACTCAAGACTGTTTGATTGAGCTCCAGTGATGATGTCTTGTTGAGGTCAGATAAAGATGTTGTTTGAGCTTTGGAGTACAACAAATGAGAGTTCAGGGCTCTATGAGCAGGCCACAATGAACTTCTCCAGTGGAGGCCTCCTGAAGGTGTCTTCTGATGCTTGACATGGGACAATGGCAAATTCAGAGTCCTATCACAGAAGCTTTGTGAAATTTTGTCCTGAGATTTGAGAGAAGGCAATACTGAGCATCTCTGGAGCTTCCTACTGGAGCTCACTGGAGGTACTGCAAAGTGATTGCTATGGGATTGCACTTTGGCCACAGGGTGGTTATTGAATTGATTTAGTTTTTCACCTGTATTTTGATGTGTTAATGAATTGGCTGAGGACAGTTTGTAGATGTAGTCTAATGGTACAAAGTGTTGACCATAACATGCTAATGGTACTATCTTGTGTTGTGGTAGAGGCCTTTTTAAAAGCAGTTGATTTGTGGAGATGTTTTTGGACAATGGATACTTATACATAATAATTACTAGCTTATATCTTGTAATATTTCTGTTAATCCTCAAATATTATAGACTGTTACAAAATTGAAATGTAGATGAGATTGAGATGATCTTCTATATTTTCTTTAGTTTCCGATACTTTTCTCTCCTGATGAAATAATGCCTGTTAACAAAATAGTAGGGAAAGGTCAGAAGAGGTCCTGATAGAAATATTAATTTTCTTAAGCACTTTCTTATAGTGACTACAGCACAGGTGTTATGTCAAATTCCAGCCACTGTGTGTATTGCATCTACTTAGTGTATCACTATGCATATCTTTTAAATTAAACTTTCAAAACCCCAATCAATCCATCATTTATAAAATAGGCAAATATGATATTTAACATATTGGGCTAAAGACTAAAATATATATATATATATATATATATATATATATATATATATATATTCTAATAGTGCCCAGGATATTATATTATAGGTGCTCAATACAATGTAGTAGTTATCACTGGTACTCTTAATAATTGCATTTGCAAAACAAACAAACAAAAATCTGTGATAAATTTACTTTGTGTAAAAAAAACTCAAAGAAAAATGAAAAGGAAGCTTGAAATGTTTACCTTCCATTTAGATTCATTTGCCCATCACTCGCATCTTTGAGTTTACTTCCAAAAGTCTGTCGCATATTATCAGTTATTTGTCACCACTGCAGCACTGAAACTTTTGACTATACCCTTTTAAACTACTGTTTTATTGTTATCCATTATTTCTCCACATACTGATCCTCTACCCTTATTGTACTATTTTTTTTCAAGGCTGCATTGAATTCTTTACTTTTGCTCCCACCCTAATTTAATTCTAAGAGTTATATTACCAAGTCGAATCTATTTTCTTTTTAATTGCATTTTAGGTTTAGGGGTACATCATCTATTTTCAATTTATTTCTAAGTAATCACATCAGTTATGTTTAGGATTTTTATATGAACTAGAAGCTTCTTAAAAAAACAGAACTTTATAGCTGGTCAAAAGTGACACAAGCATCTACCACTCAAGAAGGAGACCGATGCTACTTCTTAAAGGCAATACATAGGGTGTCATGTCATACAATTTTATTTTTCATGATCAAAGGTTTGTTCTTCAGGTTTTAAAGCTAAGACACATGACACAATTAAAAAAAAAGTTATTATAACAGATTCTGAAATCAGTCAATTAAGTCCTTGGCCTGAGGCCCTTGAAGAATGAAAAGTCTTAGAATTTGGTTCCATGACAATTTCTGTGTTTCCATGACTTACCAATCCAATTTCTGATGGACAAACTTATTTCTCATATATGCCAACTTATTCAGTTAATTTACTATGAATTCTATTATTGCTAGAAGTTTTTTCCTTTATATCAAGGTGATTTTGCACATGGTTACTTTTTCTTTGCATTTATTTTTAAAATATGTCGTATTAGTATCATAATTCACTTGTTTTTCAAGCCTTACATCATTCTTTGTGGAATTTTCCAAGTACCAACAATACTAGTCATATACCATTAACTAATGTTTTGTTTCTAGTCCTGGTTTATCTCTTGAGCTTCCAAATAGTATTTCCAAATAATCATCAAGCTTCTTCATCCAAAAGTTCCAAAGACGATTTAAAGACAAAACAAGAAAAATTTAATAAAGCTATTTCTCTTTCCAGAGAAATCTTTTTCTATATCCTCTGTCTCAGTTCCAAACACTTATATAATTCAGATACTTTGAAATCATTCCAGGCAGCTTCACCCTCCCAAGCCATTTAGACATCAAGACCTGTTGATTTTATCACTTCCATATATTAATTCACTGTTTTCTATAGAATGCCACCATTATAGGGTACATCTTATCTAGACTGTATAATTATAGTAACTTCTATATATCTTCTCAATATGACCTTACTCTCTCTCTTCTCCTTCTTTCCTGTGAGACATATGAAGCAAACTCTTACTGGGGAGACACCACTGCTGCTCACTCAGAGATTTTCCTTGCTTTCCATATGCCTGCATGAGTAATAAACCTGAAGTTTCTCTAGCTTGTTGGACCTGGGGTGAGGGGAGAAATGCAAAAGCTACAGTGTACTACAGACTATCCTATCAAACTTCTAGATGGCAAAATGAAATAACTTCATAAAGTTGGAGCATGCAAAGATTTCTTAAACAGAGCAAAGTAGTAGCCATTGAGAATTGATAAATTTAAGAACTCCCAATAAGCAAAAAAAAATATTAGAAAGAATAAAGGCAAATTACAGAATGTGAAAAAAATTACAATACATATATATATTTATATATATATATATGAAAAAGACTCATACCCATGATAATATCTGCATATTACTAAGAAAAAAAAGGCAATGCAATTAGCAAAACACATGAACAATCACTTCACCAACAAGGATATCCAAATGACTAACACATATATGAAAAAAAGGTCAGCTTCATTAAAATCAATGGAGTCCGGCCTGGGCAATGTGGCAAAATCCTGTCTCTACAATAAATAAATAAATAAATAAATTTAGCTGAGCTTATTGATGAGCATCTGTAGTCAGCTACTCTGAGCCCAGGGAATCAAGGCTGCAGGGAGCCATGATCTTGCCACTGCACCCTTGCCTTGGTAACCGAATGAGACCCTGTCTCAAAAAATTAAAAATACAAATTTTCTACTTCCTTTTGCAAGACATATTCCTAATAAACAGAAAACTTATCACTGGAAATTGCAATAACTTTTTTCATTAACAAATAGGAACAAGCAGGAAATCAGTCAGGCTATATAAAATTTCAAAAATGCCATCAACTAACTTGAGCTAACTGATGTTCATAGCATATTCAACTCCAACTTGTTCTTTTACATGGAGACAGAATATTCATCAAAATATTGCAAACCATACAAGTCTCAATAAATTTAATTGAATTCAAAAAGTGCACAGTATGCTTACAGATTTGGCAGTGACATTAAATTATAAATTAATATCAAAAATATCTGTAAATATATTTCATATATATAATACATATACATTTTATGCAGTGTATAAAAGATGTGTGGGATGATCCTAAAGCAGAACACAGGAAGGGGAGAATATCTGCAGCAATAAATGACAGTATCAAAAAGAAGGAAGTTCTCAAATTAATGACATTAACTTCTTCCTTAAGAAATGTAAAAAGAAGGGCCCATTAAACTAAAATTAAGTAGAAGAAAGACAATAATAGAGATTAGAAGAGAAGTCATGAGATAGAAACCAGATGATCAAGGATATTGACAGGTGGTTCTTTGAGAAAATAAATAAAATTGAAAATGCTTGGCCATACGGATAAAGGATTAAGAACAAAGAGGGCCAGGCGTGGTGTCTGACGCCGGCAGTCTCAACATTTTGAAAAGGCCAAGGCAAGACGATCACTTGTGATCAGGAGTTTGAGACTACCCTGGCCAATGTGGCAAAACCCTGTCTCTACTGAAAACACAAAAATTAGCCAGGTGTGGTTGCTCATGCCTGTAATCCCAGCTACTCAGGTGGCTGAGGCAGGAGAATTGCTTGAACCTGAGAGGCGGAGGAGTCAGTAAGCCAAGATCGAGCCACTGCACTCAAGCCTGGGTGAGAGAGCCAGACTCTGTCTCAAAAAAAAAAAAAAAAAAGAAACACAATTACAAATATGAGGATTAAGAGAGGTGATACTACTGCAGACACTACACACTATAGATATTTTAAAAGACAACAAAAAACATGAATATTATGCCAATTAATGAGACAACTCAGATGAGAAAGAGATATTTTTTGAAAGACCCAAATTTCCAAAGCTCACTCAAGAACAAATAGAAAACCTAAAAATCCGTATCTCTATTAAATAAGTTGAATTCGAGTTTTAAAGCTTCCCATAAAGAAAATTTCAGACTGATGGCTTCATTGATAATTCTACCACGTCTTTAAGAATGGAAGAAATTGTGTAAAATTGACATACAACGCCATACGTGTAGCATATGATGCCAGCTCTACATAATTATGCACAAACTATTTCAGAAAATTAAAATAGAGGATTTATTTTCAACTCATTCTATGCACTAAGAATTAGTCTAATACCAAACCAAATTTAAAACTTCCTGGATTTATTTATTTATTATTTTATGGGAATCTAGCTCTTTGACCCAGGCTGGAGTGGCATGATCTTGACTCACTGCAACCTTCACCTCCCGGGTTCAAGAAATTCTCCTGCCTCAGCCTCCTAAGTAGCTGGGATTACAGGCACACAACACCATGTCCAGCTAATTTTTTGTAGTTTTACTAGAGAAGGGGTTTCACCATGTTTGCCAGGCTGGTCTCAAACTCCTGGCTGCAGGTGATCCATCCCTCTCGGCCTCCTAATATGCTGGGATTACAAGTATAAGCCAACATACCCAGCTGATTTTTTAAACACCAACTATAGACCAATATTTCTTATAAATTTAAATTTAAAAGGCAAACCAAATTTAAGCCAGTCAAATCCAACAATATGTAAAATGTAGAATACACTCCCCCCAAATTCATGAACCCAGTCTTATCATAAGGAAACACCAGACACATCCAAATTTGACAAAATGTTTTAACAGTACTCTTTAAGTCAGTAATAATCAAGGAAAGATAGAATGTTCAAAGACTGGAGAAATTTAAACATAATGACTAAATGCAAAATAGTATACTATATTGAATCCTGGCTCAGTAAAAAGCCCTTCATGGAAAAAGAGGTAAAATGCTATTAAAGTCTGTTAAGGATATTGTACCACTGTTAATTTTTTTTTCAATAAACATACCCTAGTCATGTAAAAAGAGAATATAAGGAAAATCTGTGTGAAGGGTTGGAATGCAAAAAATTTGAATATCTATTCAAAAACACTTGGAAAAGGAAAAAGGCTAGAAGGCCAACAATTATCTGATGTCAGGTCTTATTAAAAACCAGCAATAGCAAAAATAGTCTACTGTTAACATAAAGGTAGACAAACAAGTAAATGGAACAGAATACAAAGTTGGAGAAAAGACATAAGTGTTAAAACAGCAGATTTTTTGACAAAAGTGTAACAGCAATTCAGTGGAGGAAAACATCAGTATTTTCAAATGGTGCTGTAATAATTGGATGTACAAAAATACATGGAAAGAAAGAAGTAAAATTGTCTCTGCAGATAACAAAATCATACAGAGAAAACCCTAAAGACCACCCCAAAAACTATTAGGACAAGTAAATTGGTAAAGTGTAGGATACAAAATAAACATGCAAAAATCCGTTGCATTTCTATACATTAACAACAAACTGTCAGAAAAAGAAATCAAGAGAAACAACACCATTTACAATATCATGAACAGAATAAAATATTTAGGAAAAAAAATAACCAAGGAGATGAAAGTTCTGCTCACTGAAAAGTATCAAACTACTGATGAAAGAATTGTTGAAAACTCAAATAGGTAGAAAAATATCTCATGTTCATGGATTGAAAGAAGGAATATTGTTAAAATGTAAAAACCACTCAAAGCAATCTACAAATTCAATGGAACCCCTGTCAAAACTCCAATGGTGTTTCTTGCAGAAATAGGAAAAGCAATTGCAAAATTCATGTAAACATAAAACATCCTGAATAGCTAAAGCAGTCTTGAATAGGAGAAATTGGAGTCAGCACACTTTCTGATTTTATACTACATTATAAATTTATAGTAATCAAAACAGTATGGTACCAGCATAAAAATAGACACATAGGCCAATGGAACAGATTGGAAAGCACAGAAATAAACTCATACATATGCAGTCAACCAATTTTCAACAAAGGTGCTAAGAATATGGGGAAATAATAGACTCTTAAATAAATGATATTATAAAAACTGGATATCCACATGCAAAAAAACCCATAAAACTGGACCCTTCTCTTATACCTTACACAAAAATCAATTCAGAATGGAGTAAAGACTTAAATGTAGGACCTAAAACCACAAAACTCCTAGGGAAAAAAAAAAAAACAAAGAAAAATATCTCCATGACATTAGTTTTAGTAATAGTTTTTTTTGATATGATGCCAAAAGCACAGATGACAAAAGCACTAAATAAGTAGGACTACAGCAAAGTAAAAATTTTCTACATAGCAAAGGAAAAAACCAACAAAATGAAAAGGTAGACCACAGAATAAGAGAAAATATGTGAAAACCATGTATCCAATAAACAGTTGATATCCAAAATACATTAGAAATTTATACAAATCAATAGAGAAAAACTTAGTCAATTGAAAAATAGGCAAAAAGACCTGGATAAACATTTCTCAAAAGAAGATGTACATACCTGGAAACCGTCATTCTCAGCAAACTGACACAAGAACAGAAAATCAAACACTGCGTGTTCTCACTCATAGGTGGGTGTTGAACAATGAGAACACATGGACGCAGGGAGGGGAGCATCACACACTGAGGTCTGTGGGGAGGAACTAGAGGAGGGACAGCGTTGGGTGGGAGTTGAGGAGGGATCACATGGAGAGAAATGCCAGATATAGGTGATGTGGAGGAACGCAGCAAACCACATTGCCATGTATGTGCCTATGCAACAATCTTGCATGTTCTTCACATGTACCCCAAAACCTAAAATCTAATAAAATATATATATATAGTAAAAAAAGAAAAGAAGATGTACATACAATCAGCAGATATACAAAAATATGTTCAACACCACTAATCATCAGGGAAATGAAAATCAAAAACTACAATGAGGTATCACCTGACATCTGTTAGAATGACTTTTATCAAACAGTCAAAAGGTAAATGTTGCCAAGGATGTGGGAAAAAAAAGAACCTACTGGTGTGAATATAAATTGATAAACACCCATTGTATAAAATAGTATGGAGGTTCCTAAAAAAAAAAAATTTAAACCAAAATACCATATGATCAAGCAATTCCACTTCTGGTATAAATCAAAAGAAATTAAATTGGCATCTCCAAGAGAATGCAGCATTATTTGTAATAGCCAAGATATGAAAACCATCCTAAGAGTCGGTCAATAGATGAATATATAAAGAATATGTGACATGTATGTGTGTTTGTGTATGTGTGTGTGTACAAACAATGAAATATTATTCAGCCTTATAAAATAAGAAAATCCTGCTATTTGCAACATGTAATAGCCCAGAAGACATTACACTAAGTGAAATAAGTCAGACCCAGAAAGACAAATCTGCATGATCTCACTAATATTTGAAACCTAAAAAAATAAAAGTCAAACTCATAATAACAGAGTAGAATGAAAGGTACCAGGGGCTAAGGGATAAGGGAAAATGGGAGATATTGCTCAAAGGTTTTAAGAGGTTAATAATAATGCACTATATACTTGAAATTTGTGAGAAAATAGTTATGTGTTTTCACCACACACACACACACACACACACACACACACACAATAATGGTAACTATGAGTTGATAGAAATGCTTAGTAGCTTTGTTACTATAATTGCTTCACAACGCATACATATATCAAAACATCACACTGAACACCGAAATACATATAACTTTATTTATCAATTATACATCAATAAAACTGGAAAAAAGACATACATATAAAAAAAGAAATCTGGGCCTGGCATGGTGACTCACGCCTGTAATCCCAGCACTTTGGGAGGCTAAGGCAGGTGGATTGCTGGAGGTCAGGAGTTCAAAACCAGCCTGGTCAACATGGTGAAACCCTGTCTTACAAAAAATACAAATTAGCCAAGTGTGGTGGTGTGCGTCTGTAATCCCAGCTACTAGGGAGGCTGAGGCAGGAGAATCACTTGAACCTGGGAGGTGGGGGCTGCAGTGAGCCAAGATCATGCCATTGCACTTCAGCCTAGGCAAAAAGAGTGAAACTTTATTTCTAAAAAAAAAAAAAAAAAAATTTGATTTATACCTGAAAGTATATACAAAAAATCAATTCATAATAAGATCATGGATCTACTAGAAAACCTAAAACTATATAAGTCCTGGAACAAATTTTTTTTTAAAGTTTGTGATTTGGAGTTGAGCATAGATTTTTATATGTGACACAAAAAGCTTAATCGATAAAAGAACAAATAAATTGAACTTTATCAAAATTTAAAACTTCTGCTCTTCATAAGACACTGTTAAGAAAATGCAAAAAAAAAAATCAAACCAATTTGTTTATTGCAAAGCATTATCTAATAAAAGACTTGTATCAAGAATATATAGAGAAAACTCTCAAAATTCAATAGGAAAGCAAATAATCAAATGAAAAGTGAGCTAAATATTTGAACAGTTCCCCAAAGATTATTTGGAATGGGATATAAATATATGAAAAGATATCAGTTTCATTACTCTTTTTTTTAATTTTATTTTTTTTCTTGCATTTTAGGTTTTGGGGTACATGTGAAGAACATGCAGGGTTGTTGCATAGGTACACACGTGGCAGTGTGATTTGCTGCCTTCCTTCCCATCACCTATATCTGGCATTTCTCCCCATGCTATCTCTCCCCAACTCCCCACCCCCTGCGGTCCCTCCCCTATTTCCCCCCGACAGACCCCAGTGTGTGGTGCTCCCCTCCCTGTGTCCATGTGTTCTCATTGTTCAACACCTGCCCATGAGTGAGAACATGCGGTGTTTGATTTTCTGTTCTAGCGTCAGTTTGCTGAGAACGATGGTTTCCAGGTTCATCCATGGAAATCATAATTCTCAGTATCATTACTCTTTAGGGGAATCCAAATTAAAATTACATGAGATACTACAAAATAATTTATTGAATAACTAAAATTTAAAAGGTTAACGAAACTGTTACAAAGATGTGGAAGAACTGAAACTCTCATACACTGCTGGTGGGTACTATTTTAGTACTAGAAATTTGGAAAACACTTGACCCTTTCTTTAAAATTTAAATATACTTGTACTATATAATCTAGCCATTCCACTCTCTGTGTTTACCCAAATGAAAGCATACACTCATATAAAGATTTACAAAAATGTGTTTATTGCAGCATTTGTCGAATAGTTCAAAATTGTAAATAACCTGCTATCCATCAGTAGACAAATGAATTAACTAGTTATAGTAGTTCCATGTAAGAGAATATACCTACCACTAATTTCAGGAATTCCATCTGCAGCCAAGGGTCTGGGAGCAAAATGCTTACAAATTGATAGACAATAAAGCTGATATAAAACAGAGTCCTACCAGTAAACTTCAGCTAATATTTCAAAGTAAGACTTTCTGAACAGTAGACATTACAATGAGGCAAATGCTTTGTTTTCTCAATAAACCATCAAAACAAAAATAGGTGGACCTTCTAAGTTCAAAAGAAATCTAAGATACAGTCTTTCAGGAAATCCATACAATAAAAATACAAATAATGTATAGATGCCTTAATTATCAGTGAAGATGGATTTAGTATTTATGTATGTTCAATATTCTTGTTGTATATATAGATTTAATTTTCTAGCAACTTCTACTTCACTTAATACTCAGAATAGGCAATATAAAATTGTTTCTTTTTATTTTACTCCAGAGAAACCTAGCACTGTTTGTTTTAAACTGTGACCAAATCAACCCCTGTCTGCCAAAGTCTCAACATCTAAATTACCATTGGGCCTGTATTAATTTTTTGTAACTCAAGAAATTTCAATATCGAGCTTTTCTTAGATTTAATTCTTGGTGCAGTAAGTTCAGAGATTGATCATTCTAAGAGGATAATCCTCTTGTGGGAACCAACTTCATAAGCTTCTCTGGTTCAGTTATACAGAAGGCTTCAGAAGAAACATCTGATCTGAGGCTTACCTTGCAGCTTGACACGAATACTTGATATAAATACCTGACATTTTTGCTTCATCAAGCTCAGCTATTCAGCTCTCACTTTTATACAAATATAAACTCACAAGAATATCTCTTAGATTTATACTTTAAGACTATCTTCTCCAAGCCCTTTCTATCATACATACACGAACATGCAAACTAATTGATGTGCATTCCTGCTCATAAAAGAGACTCTCATCAAGAGAAGTTTCATGAAAATTAAAACACTAGCTATTTCAACGAATGTTAGAGATAGAAATGTGAGCAAGTTTAATGCTAACCGATCTTGTAGGCTATGTGCTTTTTTATTCCCTGAAGAAAAGTAATTCTGATTGGACTATGTTCTAATGCAGACAAAAGCAAAAGTAAATGTAATTACTAGGGTACCATTTGCAGAACTAAGCTTTACAATTCTCTATTTCAAATAAGGGATTTGTGCAAATTCTGCCATTTTCACCTGTAATCAAGTTGTTGCGCAAATGTACAGACACGTTACTGTAGTGAACTTGAAGAAACTCTACCCATAAGTTCTGCAGGAATCCATCCAGAAGGTAAACAGCATCGCCTTGTAGCTGTATTACTCAAAAGACGTCTATATTCTCTATCCTAACCTTGACAAGCTCAATAACTGTGGACTTGCTGTGTAGAGTACTGAGTCGGCCTAACTTGGCCACGCTTTGAATATGTTCCACATATTGGATTTGTTTAACAAAGCTACAGAATATTATCTGTTAATTTTCTTGCTTCTGTATAATTTTTTTGCTTTAATTTCAGAAAAATTTTCTCAGAAATAACTTTAAAATATGAACCTTCCCTATTTTGGCAGATAAGTCATCGTACTTGCTCCCTTCCCTCATGATAGGGGCATAAGATGCAGAGAAAGTAACAAAAAAAATCTAAACCTGGTTAAAAATATGAGAAAGACTGGAGATGAGGAGCAACGAATGGACACCTGGCATGATATGAAACAGGGTAAACTGTTAGCAATTATTCTTTCCTCCCACAGTATCCCACTGTTGTCATCACTTTTTAGAAAATATTCCAGAGCAGTTCATCCAGAAAAGCAATTTGGAGCCTCAAACAATAGTTTTCTAAAATCTTAAAGGCACAGGAGAAGGAAGAATAGGAAATTCAATTCAAAAAACTATTGTAAAGCCCATTATTACAGGTATAAAATTGTAAAGATTATTAAGCATTGGTAGTCCAAACTTAAGGAAAGGAAGAAAAGACAGACAGAGAGAAAACTAAACAGACCACAAGAAGCAAAGTCAAGAAGAAAGTGTTCTGGAAATTAAGAATAAATATAAATTCAGTAATTGAAGTAGAAAGTGGTTTAAAAAAAAAAGAATGTAATATATAAGAAAATCTGAACTCGCAGTTGGATGGAAGAAAAAAAGGAGGAAGGGGAGAAGAACCATGAAGGATACAAAACAGGAACAACAAAAGAAAAAAGGAGGAAAAAAATTGGAAATGTCTAAGGAATATTTTTAAGAGACATGAGCTTGAATCAAATTATAATTATTTCAAGGCTGATCACTGAAGTTATAGAGTTCATTGCTGACTTACTCAAGAGGACAGTTAATATTGAAATTTATAATGAACTCATACAACTCAATATCAGGAAAAAAACTGATTTTAAAATGGGCAAAAATCTGAACAGATATTTCTCCAAAGAAGACATAAAAATGACCAACATGTTTATGAAAATGTAATCAACATCATCAATCAAGAATGGAAATCAAAACCACTATAATTTCATGTATAACTGAGATCGTGCAATATTTGTCTTTCTTACCTAGCTTATTTCACTTTGCATAATGTTCTCCAGATTCACCACATGTTGTCAAAAATGACAAAATTTCCTCCTTTTTTATGACTGAATATATCAAAACATCACACTGCACACTATAAGTATATACAATTATTTGTCAAGTAAAATAAATGTCGATAAGTAATAAATACTTTTTAAAACCTCTTCAAGATACCACCTTATAGCTACTAAGATGGATATTATCTAAAAGTCAAAAGATTGAACAAATGTTGGCAAAGGTACAAAATAAAGGAAATTATTTTTCATTATTGGAAATGTAGATTGATACGGTCGGTAGAAAAAACAATATGGAGATTTCTAAAGAAATTAAAAACAGAACTACAAAATAACAGAGCAATTCCTCTTCTGCATATATACCCAGAGGAAATAAAATCACTATCTCATAAAGATGTCTACCCACTTATGTTCATTGCAGCATTATTTACAATAACAAAGCTATGAAGATGGCCTACGTATTGAAGCAGATATGAATAAAGAAACTGTGCTCTCTCTATGTAAATACAACATAATACTAGTCAGTCCTAAAATAGAATCAGATCTTGCTATTTACCACCACAGGGATGAGCCTGGAGGACATTATGCTGAGTGAAAGAAGCCAGACACAGAAAAAAAAATTATTGATCTTCTTTACATGTAGAATCTTTTTGGAAAAGGTCAACTACACAGAAATGGAGAACAAAACAGTGGTTACCAGGAGGAAGCAGGGAGGGTGGAGGTCAGAGGATACAAGTATGTAGGAGTAGCAAGTCTACAAATCTAAGGTACAACATGAGAATTACAAGTAATAAAATTGGACTGTATGTAGGATTTGTGTCAAATGAATAGATTTTACCTGCTCTTGCCAAAAAAAGTAACTGTGAGATTATAGTCATGTTAATTTGCTCACTATAATAACTTTCTTATTATCTCTATATTTCCCATAGCATCATGTTGTATGCCATAAATATGCATAATAAAATTTATTATTTAAAAAATAATAGGCTGGATATGGTGGATAACACCCATAATCTCAGCACTTTGGGAGGCTGAGGCAGGAGGAACCCTTGAGGTCAGGATTTTGAGAACAGCCTGGCCAACATGATGAAACCCCATCTCTACCAAAAACACACAAAACAATTAGCCAGGCATGGTGGTGCGTGCCTGTAATCCCAGCTACTTGGGAGGCTAAGGCAGGAGAATCCCTCGAAGCCAGGAGGCCGAGGTTGCAGTGAGCCGAGATTGTACCAGCCTGGGTGTCAGAGCTAGTCTCTGTCTCAAGAAGTATACATTAAAGAGTTTGATTGTGAAGAGGAAAAAAAGGTATATTTGGAAAAAGTTATCATAGAGGAAAGTGTGGTTGATTTCATTAGACTAGAGACACGCTTGGACAGATTGTTTGACGGGAAAGAACCACACAGGACGTGGGGGATTGCAGAGGAAATGGCATGCATCACTATCCACGTGACAGGAGGATTTGCTGAGCAAACACATTAAGTGGAAGGTATGAAAACAAAGCACTGATGAGAACTCAAGCTTCAGAATTTTTTTTTTCATTTTTCCTAAAACATACAGAGAAAGAAAATGGATAGGAAAAAAGAAACAGGGGCTTGGAAGTCAAAAAGATTTAAGACTGCAACAACTGGTCTTGTGAATTAGTAGACAAGGTTATTTTCTGAAAGAAGGAATGCTAATAATCTGAAAGCATTTATTTTGCACACTCAACGTATTTAAAATCATGAGCTTTTGCAGAAATAACATGCTAGCATATATCTTAGTGAATCAAGGAAATGATCTTGTTACTGTATATTTAAATAAAAGGAATGATTGGTTTTGTCTATTCTTTGGAGGATAATTGAAAAGAAAATAATTTAGGAAGTTAAAACAAAATAAGTGCTCCAAATAAAAAAAAGTTTATCTTTTTTCTAATACATCATGTATATTAAAAATAAAGAAAAAGGGAGGCAGAGAAGGAGAGAAGGGGAGAAAGAGGAGGGAGAGAAAAGAGGGACAGAGAGGGAAAGTCCAAATGAACTTTCTCCTTTCTAGGACATTTTCAGGAAACATAGTTTGTCAATGATTAAACGCTACCCACCAGTCAAAGAAGCAGAGAGACCACTATTGAAGAAATATGCATAAACAGAATTTATGTATGTCAAAATCATAAATGATACCACAACAGTTACACATCCAGCTCAGTTACCACTCACCCGTAAAGTCACGAATAATACCTTAAACATCAGAAAATATTTCATGCCATTTGATTTGCAAGACAAAACCTCAGACTTGCCACAACGATTGTAAATTTACACATAGGCTGCAGGTTCACTGTCAGCAGACTAACACCTCAAAGAGGCAAAAGCTGGAGTTGAGTATTTCTGTGTGTGAGAAGAGTCATTGCTGCACAAAAACTTTAGCTTCAAATCGGAGTTGCTCCTTAGCTCCATCCCAGAATCTCAGACTATAGCTATACATATGGCCTATGTGCCATGGGCAGAAGGGATTCCCTGCATACTATAAAAGAAACTGTGGGACATGGGTTTTCTAGGCTTGTCTCTTGACAGAGCAACCACGGGCAAACTAGGATCTAGGAATTACCTAGGACAAATATTAATGGACTTAGATAGAGGTAATGGTATAAATATATAGTTACAGATACACAAATACAATTAGAGGGCTTGTCGGGGGTGGGGGGCCAGGGGAGGGGTAGCATTAGGGGAAATACCGAATGTAGATGACGGGGTGATGGGTGCAGCAAACCACCATGGCACGTGTATACATACCTACATAACAAACCTGCATGTTCTGCATGTCCGCCCCAGAACTTAAAGTATAATAATAATTTTTTAAAAACCTACAGCCTTCTTAATTAAAAAAAAAGATACACATACAGACATTAACAAAGACAGACATAGACGTAGACATCCTGTTGCAAGACTTTCTGTCAATAAGGCTCTTTGTTCCTCTTTGCGTAGGAATCAAGTATTTCTCAAGGTGTAGGACCCAGATCTCAGGATCACAAATACCAAAGAAGGTTCGAATGTGGTAATGGAGGGAGGGAGGGAAGGAAGGGAGGGAGGGAGGGAGGGAAGGAAGGAAGGAAGGGAGGGACGAAGAAGGGAGGGAGGGAGGAAGGAAAAGAAGAAAAAGGTAAGAAGGAAGGAAGGGGGAAGGAGGAGGGAATGAGGAAAGACAGAAAAAGAGAGAGAAAGAGAAAGAAAGAGAAAGAAAGAAAGAGAAAAGAAAAGAAAGAAAGAAAAGAAAGATAAGGACCATTAAAATGAACGTGGAAAGTTAGACTACAAACACCCTAGGTAGAAATCAAGTTGCACAGTGTTTTGCTAATCAGTTTCTTGTTGCTAACGCAAAGTTTATTAACCTCAATGTGTTTTATTAGAAGTGTACATGCTTAAAAATCAATCGTGTAAGTTGGTATTCAGTTTATACCATTATCGGTGTGTCTATCTATTAATTTTATTTTTAACACCAATATAGTCTTTGAGGTTAATATTGGAAATTATCTTGCCAGGTATGGTGGTACATCCCGTAATCTCAGCACTTTGGGAAGCCAAGACAGGATGACCGTTTGAAACTGGGAGTTCGAGACCAGCCTAGGCAAGACCCCATCCCTGCAAAACAACAAAACCATTTAGCCAGGCATGGCATCGTGCACTTGTAATCCCAGTTACTCGGGGGGCTGGAGCAGGAGGATCACTTGACCCCAGGAGCTCGAAGCTGCAGTGAGCTACCATCCCTCCAGTGTACTCCACCCTGGGTGACAGAGTGAGAGTCTGTCTGTAAAAGAAGAAAAAAATGAGGTATCTTTTCAAAGCCATTAAATCAATCTGCAAATCAGTTTGCCCCTTGAAATAATAGTTCTAACAAAGGAGTTGAAAGAAGCTACATTTTATTTTAGTTTACATTTTTGGATGCAGGGTTTCATTCTGTTGCCCGGGCTGAAGTGCAGTGGTGTGATCACAGCTCACTGCATCTCTCAAGCTCAAGCTATTCTCCTGCCTCATTTTCCCAAGCAGCTGAAACTACAGGTGCATGTCACCACGCCCAGGTAATTTTTTCTTTGTTTTTTGTATTTTTATTAGAAACAGGAGTTCACGATGTTGGTCAGGCTGGTCTTGAACTCCTGACCTGAAGCGACCCTTGTGCCTCAGTCTCCCAAAATGCAGAAACTACATTTTAGAATACTGTAGATCATATTATTTCTGGGCTAAAATTTGCGTAAATAACATTTCTTACTTGTTAATGAAGCCACAATTTAACAGTATGTTGAACAATCTAAACATCTTAACTATATGAAAATAGAAACTATCAATGATAATGAAATAATGTATCAGGTTATCATAAGATCAAACATTTACACAAAGTAACTTTCTTCCTGGAAATGGTCACTAGGTTTAAAACAGCAGTGACAATAATTTAAGTGAAATGGGATACACAGGTCTCTAGAAAGCAGCTGTGCAAACAAAGGGAAGAACCTTATAGAAAACCATGACATATTAAGGGACCTGTTGATTACCCTGCATGTCCAATTCAAGATATTTTGCTTATACAAAACCAAGAACGTAGCCTCCAATGGATAATTTGGTAAGTTACACATTGCCTTCATATTGTTTGATTCATGTTTTCCACTTAACAGAACATCCCTAGCTGTCTGAAATGAAAATGATTAGATTTCAGTAATGCAGATTTTGTTCCAAATGCATTAAACTAGTTAACGCATATACATGACATTTCTGGATCATAGTGTATTTGATAATGGCCAAATGCTAACTATTTTAAGATAAGAATGAAATAAAACACCTTAAAATATCATATTTGGCAAATAGCTAGCAATATTAAACTTCTAAATGAAGGACATTAGTTTTCTTGTTATGACAACAAGCCAAAATATTGTCATAATGACAGGAAATAAAGTTTTCTGCAATTTGCTGAATATAATCATTACATAACCTTTCACTTATTAGAAAATAAGCCTCAGAACTTTTTGACATAAACTGCTGTTAACATCTTCATCTAAGTTTTTGCTAGATTAGATAATCTTTTAAAAAGTCTTCAATTTAAAAGAGGAATATAATTTTTTGTACCCTTTATTTTATAATTTAAATTTTTTTTTGTTTAAGCTCCAGTGATGTTCTTTATAGAATATTTCTTTAAATCATCCCAAGAAAAAGCAAACTCATTATGAACATAGGTTCATTCACTTTTGGTTATCTTTTTTAGCTATTGTTTTAAAACATACAAATTTTTTAAATCTATTAAAGACAGCCATGCAATATTTTCTTTTAAAAATATTATCTGTGACTGTAAAGAATGTTGCCATATATTGTTCCTAAAAATTATATTAAAAGTATAAAGAAAAAATTTAAATCTATTTAGATCTTAGTATTGCAAATATCTTCAATCAGGATGATCCCATTACACTTTTATCATTTTGGTTTTCATTATTCTAACTTCTAAGTGCTTTTACTCATACAAAACTGTGGAATGGCAAATGAAATAATATGAAAACAACAATGATAATAACAATATGGCATTTATTCAGTCCTTGGTATCTGCATTAATTCCTCTGCTACTCTGCAACAGTCCTTTTCGTAGATATTAACATTAATGACATCGTCGTGAAGAGCAATGAGCTGGCCTGCAGTCTACACGCACTGAGTACGTTCATGATTTCCCTCTTCAAAGGTGAACAGGGTCATTTTTGGTCTTTCCCTCTGGACACAAAAGACCATGTAATCTCTGTTTCTCTATATTCAAGGGATGAACAACCTTCAGAATCGCCATCTCTTCTCCTTGGCTCTTTCCTGACTGCTGCTGGCAGCTGTTTTCAGTCATCCTCTACATACCTTCCAAGACTTTTCTCTTCATCTGTCTGACCTTTTCTCTTTGACCTAGATCTCTGCACCTCTTTTCTCAATTTGCACTTCTTTTTCCTAGCTCCTCCCTAAACCTTTCTTCTTTTTTATATCAAGCTCATTGTTTTTGTTTTCTCACTTCTAATACTATCAAAAATTGCTGTGTCAACAATTTTGAGTATTTGAGGTAAAATCCAGATGTTTATAATAAGCAGCAGTGCCAAACACGAGACAGTTAATATAAACAATATTTTTACAAACTCCTTTGTACTGGTTAAAGTATTTTTAACTCATATAACTAGACTGAGTATTGAATGTGCATAAGAAAGAAGAAAGCATTAACATTATTAAATTTGAAAAATCATACATCTGTGTAATTTTCACTTTTTCAGACTGGAGCACCTAACACAGGGAATTTGTATTTTAGCATCATTCTTTAAAAGCAAACGTGTATTTTTATTTTAACACTATTTAAATACTGATTATTAAAATATCAGTCTTTAAGTATAAACTAAAATATAAAGTTTATATTGTAAAAAATTAAAATGAAAATATCTCCATTTTAAATTAATTATTTATAATAAATAATTTTTTATTATAGCCAGTCTCCTTTATATTAAGGAGCATAACGAAATTTTATAAGAACCCATGATGATCAGGAAAGGTGCTACACAGCAGGTATTTAAGAATTGCCACATTATGATTTTTTAAAATTTAGATTAAGTAGACCAAAATTACAAGCTCACCTCTGTTGTTTTCTAGCTGTATGATATTGGGAAGTTGATTTAACTTCTGTAAGCCTCAGTTTCCTTATCTGTAAAATAAGGACAACAATAGTACATACTTCATGTTTGCTCTTAGGAATAATCGTAAAAATGTAAATGAAGCATTTGGTGTAATGTTCAATAATCATAATTGTTCAGTAAATTACTATTCTTA
Source organism: Plecturocebus donacophilus (assembly GCA_004027715.1). Lineage (NCBI taxonomy): Eukaryota > Metazoa > Chordata > Mammalia > Primates > Pitheciidae > Plecturocebus > Plecturocebus donacophilus. Next base: position 10,811 of record PVKP010001520.1, on the reverse strand, counting down.
TTATTCTAAAACAACTACCACTGACTCATATAGTATAAACTCTTAATTATGTGGATACCTCTCTCACAACTCTTTTCAATCGATATTTGTTTGGATCTTCTTATCTATGAGAACCTATCCTTAGTTATGTAATTGTGAGGAGAAAAAAATATTGAGATGTATTTGAGTATTTGATAGAAATTTCAAGCCAGGTGCAGTGGTTTGTGCTTGTCATCCCAGCTATTTGGGAAATTGAGGCAGGAGCATCACTTGAGGCCAGGAGTTTGAGACCAGCCTGAACAACCTAGTGAGACCCTGTCTCTAAAAAAAAAAAAAAGTTAAAGAAAAACCCTGAGGCCAAATAGAAATTAGTGTGTGTTTGTATACATGTGTGTCTTATATATTGAAATTATACACACACATATATTCTAATCTAGCATGACAAACACACATGAGATAAATGGATTTGGGCCTTCCAAATCTGGTGTTTCTTTTAATGTAAAGCTATTCAGTTTTTAAATTTTCTCAAAACTATAACATTTAGTTAAAATCTCCCAAATTACTTTTTTTAAAGTTTCTCTAAACTTTGCTTCTATTTTTAAATAAGATGGTCCTTTTTTACTTAGATCTCTACCATATTTTATAAAAATGGTAACAAGACACTAAACTCTAGTTGGAGAAAATGTCTGTAAAACATAGACACTCATATTTCATTGTGATTTGTTTCTGAAAGAATGCATTTGGATAAAAATATAAGATGCATTTATAACCAATCAGTTCAGAATGAATAAAAAGGGAAGACTTTACATCTAAGTCAAAACTATTATATCTAGATATGGCATGATAATTTCACTGTAAATCTAACACAATTCTACCAAACTACAGAGGAAAAACTGTATTATCTGTCTAAAAGATTATCTTCCAATTTATACCATATTTTCAAAATGCATAAAAATGTTCAATAAAATATCATGCTATTGAAGCTGAAGACTCTGATAAGAAAACAACTCTACATTTAAGTATTTAATACAGCATATAATCAATCAAGGAAATGTGCTGTATAACTTCTTTATTGTCTTTTTTTTCCTGGTACAACAGCTGAAGGAAGGCATAACCTCAAAATCAGTTAATGTAGGAAACCAAGAATGTATTCCATTTAATCCCTATGTTTCTTTATTTTTCTTCCCACAGTAATAAAACTTTCTTCTCTGGAGAAGCTATATTATTTGAGTAGAAATGTGGAGCAGACAAGTTTCAGACACACTTGTCTTCCAAACCCAGACCTGAATAACAACAAACTTTAATCATTTTCTTGGCAGCAGTTAAAAAACAAGCAAATACACCTTAGAAAAGAAAAGCAGGTTTACACCTTTCTGATGTTAAGTGATTAGTTAATAGGAGTTACTTTTGCTAATATAGAGTACTGTTCCTTCCCTAAAGGACTCATAAACTTCTCCAGGCAGCACCTAGTTAAATTAGTCACTTATTAAATTGTACTATCCCTTTAATTCACCTCTGAACTCTTTGAACAGATTATTAAATGAGGCAGCCAAAGTTTCCCTTCGCACCTGCAAATAACAATTGAATCTACAATTAAGGATCATTTCCTCTTTTTTGAAATTCTAATAATGGCATTAAAGTAGAGTGTAATATTTTTATCTGCATCTGTTCAGACTATTTCCTGGCATTTGGGATGAGGTAACTGGATGAATGTATTAAAATGCTACAGAAAGATGCTGAGATAATCTCTAAATGACTTCAGAAACCCAGGCAACCTGTAGACACTGGAGTGTACGAGGAGGTAAACAGACCACACACCTCAAAAGTCACTTTAAGGGACAAAAAAAATAACTTTAACTTCTACATGAAAACAAAAACAATACCAATGTTTAATTTGGACAAAACACATTTAAGAAAATATTATTTCTAGTTATCTTAGAGTTGATTATCCAAAAAGTACTTTTTTCTTTTCCAAAAAGTTTTAAAACATTTAAGACAATTTACCTTTTCCCAAAGAGTCACATATCCTTTTCTCATATCCACTTTCCTATATATATGTTTTGGAGCAGTTCCCATTTTTTAACTGCCAGATTTCTAGACACTTACAAAGCCTTTCCCACACAACTCCTCTTTGAAGCCTAAAGATTATATTCTGTATCTGTAGTAATCTATAATAAGCTATTGTATGTTACTAATTACTCAATTTGTTATGTTACTCAACTCCTTTCAAATTAATCTAAAAAGATCTCTATCTTAACTCCAAAAAATAGTCCTAAATTGTATCATTGTCTAGAAAAGTTCTTTGCCACTAACATTCTCTGCATTCGTATCCCCAAATTAAAAAGTGCAAAATACTTGGTAAAATACGTATAAGAAAATTTTACAAATTTTCAATCTCGTTGTATATTTTCTAGCACAAAATATTTAACATATCTGACAAATTTTAGAGCCAGAAGAAATCTCAAATATTTAGTTAAAACTTGCCATCTGTGGATGGGGAAACTGAGTCCCCAAAAGAGGAAGCATCTCGCCTAAGATTACAGAGCTAGTTAATGGAATGAAGTTCTCCCAGGATACTCCTGGCTTAATTATAGTGAGCCTGTTCTCTCTCAAAACTATCTCCATTTGGAAAATAAAGCATCATCTCGCCCTAGTTAATGTGACTACTCAAGTGTAAACTGAATCTGCCTCCATTTTAGCACTTTTTCTCCTCGTCTCCTCAAAACAAAATTTTTCAAATTACTGAATCTTAATTCCTATGCAATTACTGGTAGAGATAACTCTTCCATGATCTTTAAAAGTAACTAAACTGAAACCAAACCAATCTACAAAAAATGTAAAAATGATTACAGAGGAATACATCTTATACACTATATGTTTTTTGTTATTTTATTATACTGTAAATTTATTTATAATGATTAAAATAAGTTCTATAGGAAAGAAAGCACCACAGAAACACATGGGGCACAATTTTGAGGCATCTATATTCAACTTATTACCAAGACATCACATTATTCAGATGAAGGATGTACAGTAATACTGGTAACAAGGCAGTGGCTGGAAAGAAAGAAAAGTGAGGCGTTTAAACTGTGAAAATTGAGGAAATTTGAAAGATAGAGGGTGGGTAGAGATTCGAAAAGATTTGTTGGAAAATATTTCACATCTGGAAGAAGCCTTTAAGAACAGGCATGATTTCAGGAGCCAGAATGCGAGAGAGGCAGCCAGGCTAGAGGAAAAAGCCTGAGCATGCTTAGGGAATGTGAAGTAGGTGAGGCAGACTGAAGACAATTTGATGGCTTTGGGAGCGGTGAGACATGAGTTTGAGGACAATAGGAAGATCTAGGGCAGAAAACAATGTGGCATCTTTCCCCACCCATCATAAGTTTCATGACCAATACTCCTAATAACAAAAAACAAGTTAACAAGAGAAAAGCATACCATATTTCTTTGATCAGAGTCTTACGTGATGCAGGATCCTTCAGAATGAAGACTGAAGGGAATCCTGTCACCCTGTGTAGTTTTATGCTGAGATTCAGTAAGTGCACAGTGCACAGAAATGTGATCGGACACAGGGGGAACGCTCTAATAGTAACAGACTGAGTGGAGAAAGCTGGAGAGGCCTGTTTGGATTTTTGGCCTCTCTGTGTGGTCTTCCTTCCTCCTGGATATGAAGCAGAACCCCTTCTGGAATGAGGGTCTTATGATCTACTTCCAGACAGGGTAGGGCAGAGAACTTTTTTAGGTGCAGCGCTTACACGGAAAGGTGGGAGGTTAGAGTCATATGTTTTATGGCTGGCTCTGTGGCAGAGGGCTTCCAGTTTCTGTAACCCACCCCAGGGAAGAGGAATTCTAGTTGATCCCACCTACCTTGGAGGAGAAAGGTAAGCAGGAGGAAGAAGGGTCAGAAAAGAGGCTTTGCTTCTGAGGTCCTTCCAGGGTCCTACAGTTCAAAGTTCTCAGCATGCCAAGGCACCATACTTCCAAGTATTATTTTTTGAGCCCCAACAAATAGGAATATGAATGCATGGATGATTATTTTATGTAATCCCATAGCCGGTAAAAAACTAGTAAACATTTCAGAGAAGTTGACAATAAATACATTGTTGAGATACTCTAATAGAAATCTGCAAATTTACAGTATGATTTTAGAAAGTTGTTGCAAATCTCTAGCTGTAAAGTAGAGTAACATCAACAAGAACCTGAATTTGTGGATGAGTAAGATTTGAGGTTGAAACACAATCTCTGCCCTTTGTTGAATGTTTTGAACAGTTTTCTCACCCTTTGTAGGTTCCTTTCCAGATTTCTGCTTTGTAATATAGCATAATAAAAAATCCAGTACTTTTATAAGTAAAAATTAACATATTTAACTCTGTAAATATTAAATCTTATAGAAATTGGTAATAATAAATGAATAATGATGGTGGAAGTAGGAATGGAAATGCAGAGATAAATGGTAAAAGACACTACAGAATAGACTGTACAACCAGGACTCCTGAATAAAACACTTGTTTTTAACACTGGGCTGAGCTAGATGAACAATCAGTTTTTAATGACAGTAATTAAATTTCATTTGCTTTTATGGCAGTATATTTTTTAATTAGTATTTCTCACCTTAGAAAATTATTGTGACTTGGAAAAAAGTTGCTAATATGTAATTTTTTATAAATATATAGCATGCATACAACATGAGATCACATTGAAAGTGTTTAAGAATAGTTTTATAATAATATGATTGAAGAGTCCCTTCTCGATCTATAATCATAGTAAAGATATAGCACCATATTCTACTTACTGCTGAACTTCAGTGAAACTTAAAATTTAGTCACTTTCATTTAATTGAGGGCAATCTGCCATGAATTCTGAAACATCTGTCACAAATTGAGCAGGACCATTAATGGGATTTGAATTTGGTCTCTGTTGTTGGCTCTCCAATAAGATAAATTCTTAGGTACCTTCAAAATAGGTTGAGACTGTGGAAGAGGTAGACAGATAGCTGGCTGCAGATGCCAGCATCATCAGTAATATGTTAGTCAGACACCAATGTAAAACTGAAAATTTAAATAAGTGTGAAAAACTACACTGGCATTGACTTAAAATTTTGAGGTTGCAGTTATGGCCTGATAATGAAAAGTCAACTTTTTTTTCCCTGTAATTAATAGTACATGTATTGATTTAAGCAGATTTCAGAAAAGACCTGTTAGAATTTCAAGCATATTGGACTTTATTTTAACCTAGAATAAATTTTTCCTAGTCATGAACACTAAGAATGTTGACTAGAAGACAATGTTGCTCACATTTTCCTATTAAAAATTCAGTAAACACACATATATACAATTATAAACAGGTTTGCCCCAAAATTTAAATACTGGTTATTTTAGGAAGTTGATTAAGATTTTCAGTTTAACAACAGTATGAATATCATCGAGCTTGTTAGTGTTCTTGTGGTTGCAATGCAACAGGTAACTATCCAGCAAACTCAATGCCCACCAAAGTTTTATATGCTATCAGGATCATATGAAGATTTTCCTTCTCCCTGAATAATCAGATAGCATTTGCTGGAGATACAGTAAATCGGCTTCAAAGAGCCCAGTGCTGTTTTAATTATTTTAATTACAAATTTGCATAGTATTTCTTTCCTTTTAAAAGTTTCTACACTTTTGTAATTTAATTAAATTTAGATTTTGTTCGAATTTCATGAAAAGATTATATTTAATGAAAAAGACATCCTATTACCATGATATAACTCAACCATCAGTTTGATGAAGAAATGTTGTCAGAAGTGCCTTATAGAATCAAAAGACATTTCTTACAAAAAAAAATTAATTTATAACTCCTTTCAATACATACCAGCTTTTCTGAATCCTGAAATTATCTTGGTAGTATGTCAATCAACCTGCTCCATTTTGAAATCTCCCTTAATGACTTTGATTTTTAAATTCCATTTAAATCAGCATTACAGTGCAGAAAAATGGATTAACCTTTCATTCTTTCAAATGTGTTACCACTTAAAATTCACAAAACATTTGATACTTGGCAATGAGTATTATAAGAGGTGTTTATGATGTTTAAAATATAATGTATTTCACCTTGTTAATTTGGATACAGTAACTCAGGTAAAGAACATCATACAGTAAATATGACTGTCTTTTCTTCTTTCTCTTGCATTCTCTTTCCTTCTCTTCTCTGCAATTTGTTTTCCTTTTTTTCTCTTTCTCTTTACCCTTTTCCTGAAATACATATAATGCATATAAAATGTGCATTATATATATAATGCATATATAATGCGCATTAAAATTTATCTCAAAATGTCTTCAATTAATTATAAGTTTAAACATATTCTACTGATTTAGATCTATAAGAACCAGATCTTCTTATATAGCTATTTGGCTAAGAGAATACTTATATTAAGTTACTACAAATCCTCACCATGTAACAACGATTCTGTTTAACTTTGAGCTGTGTTCATTTTGTACTATATGTACCATGAGAATGTTCGGTTACAATTTTTTCTTTTGAGACAGAGTCTCGCTCTGTTGCCCAGGCTGGAGTGCAGTGGTGCGATCTCAGCTCACTGCACCTGCACCTCCCTAGTTCATGCAACTCCCCTGCCTCCGCCTCCCGAGTAGCTGGGATTACAGGTGCATGCCACCATGCCCGGCTAATTTTTTTGAATTATTAGTATAAATGTTTTGGAATTTTGGTTTGAGACCAGACTGGATCCTTACCACCCAACCTCCTCCACGCCCCCAAGCCAACATTTTAGTTCTGTTATTTGGAACATCTCATTTTTCAATCTAAATTTTGTTCCTGTTGAGATATTTTTGGCTTGAAATAACAAAAAATCTGGGCTCAAAAATAAAAGCACATTTTCTTAAACAGCATGATGTATAAGTTCTAGACATGAGTGAATGACCAGTCCTGATCACAAACTAGGATTCTGTATTACGCTAATCCATAGGAAATGGAGGGTGCCCATTCCAGTGAAGAAAGCAGCAGCAGAAGCAACAATTTCTGTGGGCAGATGTAACAGCTTAAGTAATCAGGATCAGCATCCAAGCCTAGCAGTGGCAGTGGTACAGGATGTGTCTGCTCTGTTTTTAGCAACAGAAAGCACAATGTCCCCAAAGGAGGAGTTATGTGATATTTTCACTGCGATGCTAGCTGTGGCCAACACTCCTTTATTCCTGATTCTTTCCCAGCTCCAGTTCTGCTGTCTTTTCAGAAATCAATAAATGTCTTTCCTGCTCAAATCAATGCATTTTACTTGCTTGCAACCAAGGATAAGACACTAGAATAAAACTGCCCTATTTAAATTTGACTTTCATATGGAGTTAAATAATAAAAATAGAAAAATTAAACAAGTCAATATTAACTAGATATTGAGACAGAAAAAATTTATGGGTACAAACCAAGTAAGAAGTAATGAAAAATGGTTATTTAAAAATCAAAACTATCTCAGGTTAAAAAATATTGTAAATAATATTTCAAATAACTTAGTAATTGAAATTAAATGTCACCAAAATATAATCTTTGCTATATGTACATGTACAAATCTAAAAGAAAACTATAGAGCTAAGTAATAGAAAAAATATAACAAAGGCATGACTAGCAATTAAAAGAATGCTATTTTAAAATTTTTTGTTCATTAGGGATCAATAAAAATAAAAAACTGACCACTAAATTTTAAAAAGAAAACAGCAATCTTTTACTATTTTAAGTTTAACGAATTGAACTTTTCAAAATAATATTCAATTTTTAAGAAGATCTGCAGAGGCCAAGTCTTCATAGTATAATTCGTATAACTTTTTTTACATACTGTCTAGTCAACAGATACAGCCTGAAATTTGTTTGTACACAGACTCTTTCTGCTTCCAAGTATTAGCATTAATCAAAAATATGAGAATAAAGACATATGAGCTGTGAATAAGAACACTTATCTTAGTAGTATTAAAGTTTTGGAAGCAACCTAAATATGTAATGACCAGGGAATCACTAAATCCAAGTTCATTCACAGGATTAAATATTATAATACCATTTTTAAAAATATTGTTAAGTTTTCAAGATAGTTTATTTCTTTTTACTTTACCTGGTTTTTTTCCTAAATGAGTTTGTTTGTATTTTAAAAAAAATTATCCAATTCTTTTTATTGCTGTTTTGTGGTTTATATTTAAAGTTTGGAAAATGTTTTGATATACTTAACTTCATACATGTGTACATAGTGAAGTGATTACTGCAGTTAAGCAAGTTAACAGGTTTATTATCCCATATAGTAACCTCTTTTTTGTGTTAGTAAGAGTACCTAAAATGTACTCTCCTGGCAAATTACCAGTATACAACACAATATTACTAAATATAGTCTTCATGTTGTTACATTAGATTCTTCATGCAATAGATTTCAGAGAAACGATAGATTTCAAATTTTTATTTCTGCTTATCTGCATTATATATGTAATAATTATTTTTGAGTAAAACAGATATCAATTGATAAATGAAATTAAATATACTGAACTTTAGATAACTGTTTGTAATTACATTTCTAAAACATTCCTTTTCATTAAAACAATTGTGAAAATAGTAACTGGTTGGTCTTACTAGTATGTAAGTAAAATTATTTGTTAAATTAGCATACTTTAATTTTTCTACAAAATAACAGTAAGGAATCTCATAAAAATGAAAAGTCATCTCAAGTGTCTAAAAAACAATTTCAATAAAAATACAAACATTTTAAATAAACTGAAACAGAAATGTTTTAACGTAATCAAAATATCTTATAAAATAATATCATTTTAGAGTTAAAAACACCATTACATCATGAGAAAATGGTTTGAAATTTATCTATTTCTCATAAATTTAGACTATCGATAGGTCTTCTTCTTTTTTGTAATTCATATAATCAATATACAGTTGCTTAATTTTTCTAGAAGTGTGACACATTTTTATTTGCTTCACTTTGAGAATATTTTTTATAACTTTATCTTTTCCATAAGTTCAAATTGGTTTTCTTTTTTGTTGCTGTTGACAGAAGACCTATGCCGACAACTCATCAAGAATTTCTAGGTTCTCATCCATGTAATTTATGTAATGGTTCCTAACTTTATTTTAAAACCCCAAACTTATTTTTTTCAATAAATTAATCTTTTTTTTAAAAAATTTTACTTCCATAGTTTATAGGTGAACAGGTGATATTTGGTTACCTGAATAAGTTTCTCAGTGGTGATTTGCAAGATTTTGGTGCATCCATCAGCTGAACAATATACACTGTACCCTATTTGTAGTCTTTTATCCCTCACCCACTTCCCACCCTTTCCCATGAATCCCCAAAGTTCATTGTGTCATTCTTATGCCTTTGCGTCCTCATAGATTAGCTCCTACTTACAAGCGAAAACATACAATGTTTAGTTTTCCATTCCTGAGTTACCTCACTTAGAGTAATCGTGTCCAATATTCTTTAAGACTATCAAGTGAGGCAGTGAGAAGAAGGGAAAGAGTAGAATAAGTTCAATCTGGAACTGACTGTGAACAATCAACTGAGATAATTCACTATTTTCAGACTAGGCCCAAACTTAATATTCTAAGTTGGACCAATTCCTTATAACCTTCTGCATTTTCTGTTATCCTAGAATTTCTTTTTTTGTATTCCAGGGTTTCTTCCACTAACTTTGAAGTTAAATTGTTCATTTATCTCTAACTTCATGTTGCTTTAGTAGAATGCATCTTAAAATAATTTCCCAAAATTTTGAAGTCTTAGCTTTATTATCTTCTACTCTTCAGTATTGCTAATCTGAAGTGTAAACAGACTTTAAATAAAGTCATCCCTATATTTAAAAAGTTCATTTGTTTTTGTTTCCTGGAATTTTTTAGATTTTCTCTTAATCTTGAAGATCTGCAATGTCACCATTTCAGTGGATGAGGTGTATGTGGATGAGAAAGAGGGTAGGATCATGTGTGTGTCTGTAAGGTTTGTTTTTTCCCATGTTGCTTTTGATCATTATTATAACTACTTGATTTCTTTAGTTGTTCCTTTGCTTTTGACTGACTCTTCTAAAAATCTGAAAATTTATCTTATATTTGCTCTCCTCTTCTAGCTTTATTTTCTCCTTCTAAAACTTTTACTAGCCTAATACTGGATACTCTATAACTGATCTCCAGGTCTTGTACATTTTCTCATTTTCCATTTATTTGTCTCTCATCAGTATGCTGGCAAATATTCTCAAATTGATCAATTTATCCTATGGATTACTAATAGATTTTTCAGCCCTCCTATTGAATATGACTCTTCAACAACTTCCATTTTAACTTTAGGAGCATTATGTTGTTATATGTATAGTATATATAATAAAAATATATAGGAGAGATCCAAGATGGCCGATTAGCAACAGCTCAGGAATGTGGCTCCCAGAGAAAGCGCAGAGAACGAGTGGACTCCGCACTTTCCGACGAATTTTTGTTGCCCACAGACTGAGAGGGTCCCAGCAGAGGAGACACACGGGTCACCAGCGTGCCTCTTTTGGCCGGCGTGGCTCTTTTGCCGGCGCCCGGCGCGGCGCTTCCCAATACAAAGTATACGGGACGGACGGGCTCGGCTGGTCCCATCCCCACAAGGAAAACAGCAATTGGAAGCGCTGAGGACTGAGAGTTTTACAGCAAGCCCAGCGAACCCGGGAAGGTCCGGCTCTGTGGGGAAGGGGCGTCCGCCAAAGGAAAACTAAGAAACAGAAAAAACTTCATCACTGTGCGGAGAGAGATCCAAAATGGCCGCGTAGCAGCAGCTCGGGATTGTGGCTTGCGGTGAGGGCGCAGAGAGCGAGTGGACACCGCAGTTGCAGACGAAT